>VCRD01002451.1:2921-16187 GCA_006783055.1 Trinorchestia longiramus | reverse complement strand
TGCAGGCGTGTGGGGCCAGTGTGTGCAGGCGTGTGGGGCCAGTGTGTGCAGGCGTGTGAGGCCAGTGTGTGCAGGCATGTGAGGCATCTTCAATAGCACATTGTCTCCACAATAGAGCTCCGACCGACTCGTATCTACTTTTTTATTATGAGTGGCTGACTTGCGTGCATTTTCTTCACATACGAATAGTTTACTCACAATTATTTGCTTTATTTCGCCTCATATATCGCTTGTGGAAAAATGACAAGCTATAGTTTGCAAGCCAAGCTAGCTAAAAGGGTTCTTAGATTGCAATTAAATGAACAGTTCCCCATCAATTTCTTTAATTGGCCATCGGCTTCAGACGATCTCTTTAAATGAGCGACAGCTGCTCCATCCTGAGGACGAGGCAGTTCCTGCTCCAGATTTCAAAGAAAATACAGCAAATTCCGACACGAAATTTTCTGATGTCATCACACCGTACACTAGTGAACGAAATAATGAAGACTCCAAGTAATTTACCATTGATCCATCCAGCAGTACAATGAAGCTTATTACCAGCCTGTGTAGCCACTCAGTCTCTGGTGTTGGAGCAGAGTCGAGGAGAATCTGTTCAGAGACACTCAAGTTGAACGATGCGCTTTTCCTAGGCCGTTAATTTGTCGACATTTGGCGCTCGTTATGACAGTTTTGCTTGGCGTCAAGGCGCTGCGACGCAGATTAAACTGGCATGTCTGTAGCAGCTGCGAGCCCTGAAACGGCTTATGGTTGTTTGTTTAGGTCGAGTCCTTCAAAGCCCTCAGAGCCTCGGTGAAGCACCGCTGGAAGCACTGTTTTCGCACCAGTGTTACGCTCTAAAGTGATTTTCCTCTTGTGTTGTGATGTAAATATCAACTTTCTCACTCATACTACTGAGAGGCAAACTTTTGAAGCCCATAGCTTATAAAATCAAACTATTGGCAGATGTTGCGCTTTAAACCAATATTGAATGATGAATCGCTGCTTGAAACTTTCCATTATTCAATCGTTGTGCAATCACAGACTATAATGTTAGTGTCATAATGAATTGTACGAGGATTGTGAACAACGCACGGAAGATAATCTACTTTGCACGGCAGGGTTACTAAATTTAGAACTCGACCCAAAAATAAAGTTTTGCTAGTGTTACTGTAGAACACTAAGTCTTTATCCTGGATTCGTAGTTTCATTTTGAAGCCTCGGGGCATTTAAGAAACAAACTATAAGTTTTCTGTAACCGTTACCAGAGCCTGGTCTTCAGAATTTGAAATTCTATTTTAAAGATAATTTGAACTCGCTGTTAGGGGCTATCACTCTAGCTGTCTAGCATGTCATCGGCTAACGTAGCTAAAATGACATCGACCATAATTAAGTTCGTTCGTAATCTTCCTCAAATATATGGTATAGAACTCGCTGCTTGCCTCACTAGCTGCTATGCAAATGAGAATACATGTTTGAAATGTAATTCGTTCTATTGTCGATAAGGCGTTTCTTTGAGGCGAGTCTAGTATCCAATGTCACGCGTGTGTGGCACGTGCACATTTGAAACGATTTAAAACTTTGATGACAGGTCAAATGGTGTCTAATTGAATCGATTCATATTTAACCTGTCGAAGCTAACATCATATGAGCAGTCCTCGGGATTTGATATTTCTCCGCGCCATGGTGCTAGGCTGATAAGAGTGCGTCGTGCCCATAATCCTGCGCATTACAGAGCCCATTTGCCTGCTCGTAATGAGCTGCCATGGCGGAGACTCGTCGCCACGCGTTGCTTCACTTGTGATTATTGGATCGTCTCGACTATCGCCAGCAGGTCTTTCATGTAAATTTATTTAATCGATGAAGTGTCTCAGCTACCGCCAGGAGGTCTTTCATTTGCATTGAATTCATTCCTTAAAATCATGGCTGCTGGAGCGTGCCATCAGTCATGCACATTTTTGTCGTCTTTGCAGAGCTTTTATAAGCAATCCGCAGGTACGTACGAGTCGTGCAATTGTGTATCACGCCGAGCATGTTTGTTCAGATGTATGACTGACTGCGTACACCAGAATGGTATTTCACTCACGCATTGCCGTCCATTTGCATTTGGTCTCTGAAAGACAAAAGGAATATTAGCTAAGAGATGTCAGTTATTGACTACAATATAAACTTATTGCTTTAATGTTGAATGATTGCTTTCCATAAGGTAGACGCAGCATCTTGTAATTGTATACCAGAGAATAAATTCTTTGTTGCAAGTGAACTAGTCTGTTGGGGCGTTATCTCAACGAGTACAAATCCTGATAAATTAGGTACAGTAGGCTGATTTCAAGCGTTAAGTGATCCTGTACGCGTGAATGAGCTCTATTTGGTAATGTATTTCCATTTAAAATCTTAATTCAAACGAGGGTACATTTGTCTCTCGTCTTTGATGATTGCGATGGAAGTGACGGTTATGGTAATCGTGATGGTTGAGACGGTTATGGGGATCGTGACGGTTGTGGGGATCGTGACGGTTGTGGGGATCGTGACGGTTGTGGGGATCGTAACGGTTGTGGGGATCGTGACGGTTGTGGCCATCGTGACGGTCGTCGCCATCGTGACGGTTGTGTATCTTAAAGAAAAGTTTGCCCGTGCTTGTTGCTGTGTCACACCTGAGAATTACTTGCCTCTACACGGAGCTTTACGTGGCATTTAAATTTGGAATATATTTGGTAATAGAAGTTCTACATATTGTAAAAATACTATTCCTTGATGCCTTGCTACGCTTATTGAATTTTTTTATTCATGGGGTATTTGATTCCTACAATAGCATATGATGGAAGTTAAGGAACGCCTGATGTACCACTTACTGTTGTAAATGGAGAGTCGAGGTAAGCGACATATTTCCCTCGTAGTGAGAGGATTACTGTGCTCAGATTAATCCCTTAATTATGTTAGTGCTGGAGGTGTTAACTGTCGCGCTGGAGGCTCGTTTCCCATGTTAATGACCTTACGGTCATATTACATTCTGAAATAACTTCCTTTTATTTAAAGTGCTCGCCCTTTTCCCTGACATTCATCATAGATATTATATCGTTCCGGTTGATGCACTGAAACGTTATTCTTTGAGATGAATTTAGCTCTGTAATTCATTGTTCATTTTCCACATAGAAAAAATTTCTAATTGTATTAAGACGCAAAAACCTAAACAATCGTGAGTTCACTAGGTTCTATTCCTGCGTTGGTATTCTACCAGTGGCGGTTCTGCAATGCAAGTTTTTCTAGAAGATGATTGAGAGCAAGAATTTTTACACGACGGGACGGGAGGGCAGAGTGGTGGTGCAGCGAATGCGCGTATTTTAATGAAATGAACGTCATTTCCTAGTTGAAGAGATATGTGCTCCGGGCGACGTCCATGATACTGGCATGACCTCACGTCGAGTTTGTATGAGGATGCTTTTGAGGCTACAAAATTCTCTAACTGGTGGCCTTCATATGGTGATATGTTATTCCATTAATTATATTCTCTGTGTCAAAAATATCCTCTAAAATAAACTATGATATTGGAATTGTATTCGACGAAGTATTGTAGTTCTACTAAAATATATATAACTGTTCACGATTTCTTAGGTTACTCATTCCAGCTATGTTATTTCAAAAAGTTTTGAACGTATTCAGTGTATTTCTTCTTGATTGTTTAATTTTTTTTGTTAATTGTTATGTGTAATACAAGCGACATCAACTTAGATCTCTTAAAGCAATTTTAAATTTCAAAGTAATTGTATTTGTATAAAATAAAAATGGTACTGCAATAACAATTTGATACAGCTATCTACAATATCCTTTACTTGTGATAAAATTTTGCTTGAGTGAATATACAAACATTGCTGGAATCGATGCATTTGCATTCGTGAATTAACTGAGAATTATGAAATAAAACCTTTTATCTAATTTCAAAAAGAGAAGTTTCAATATTAAAATAAAACACCTGGATTCCATAGAATCAATGAAATGACAAAGCGCAGAAATTAGCGTAGACCTGATGATGCCTGGTCTGGTCCTAGCGTAGACCTGATGATGCCTGGTCTGGTCCTAGCGTAGACCTAATGATGCCTGGTCTGGTCCTAGCGTAGACCTGATGATGCCTGGTCTGGTCCTAGCGTAGACCTGATGCCTGGTCTGGTCCTAGCGTAGACCTGATGATGCCTGGTCTGGTCCTAGCGTAGACCTGATGATGCCTGGTCTGGTCCTAGCGTAGACCTGATGATGCCTGGTCTGGTCCTAGCGTAGACCTGATGATGCCTGGTCTGGTCGTAGCATCGAGGGCCTTGCATCAGTGCGCTACGATATAATGGAGACTCATAGAACATCATAAAGCATCACAGAACGTCACAAAGCATCACAGAACATCACAAAGCATCACAGAACGTCACAAAGCATCATAATCGCTCATCTGGCGTTAGCAGCCGAGGGATGACTGCGAATTTCTTGATTCGGTGATAAACCAAAGTGCAAAGTGCGCTTTACATATTACTCATGCTTTCTCTTCTATTTTATTCATATTTAATTTTGATATTGTGTCATCTATTGCTCGTTCTACAGCTATTGCTAAGATGTAAAGTCAAAGATAGTATAAGGGATGGTGCTACGATCATTATTACTTAATTTATAAAACAAATATCACGAGTCTCCAAAAGAACGAAAGAAATCTAAGGCTGTTGTGTACGTTCTACTCTGGCTACGAAACGTACGGGTTTGATAAGGACCAGTGCGAGAGGAAGAGTCCAAGGTGCAAAAGCACACTTGAAGAGGCAGAACACCAATAGTAAAATTGCAAGCAGAGCACATGAACCAAGCGTCACCTGTAGCCAGGACATAAAAGTAGCTCGTCACGACTGCGTGTTGTAGTGACGTGAAGTGGGCGCATCTCGTTAGTCGCAAGTGACAATTTAAAGTACGAGCCAGAACAAATCCAACTTTGGATACTGAGAAATATGAACACAAAGAAAAAAGTCACATCAAAGAGTCTTTGAAGAGTTCAACCGTCCGCAATTTGGGAAACATTGCGTAAGCTGAAGAAACTTTAAAACATAAATGGCGTCCCATATGTTTTCATAACTTGAATTTGGCTTGAAGAATATACAAACTGGAATAGTTCAATATTTCCTTGCATTATGAAATGGTATCTACGGTATCATTGAAGATCATTTATCTTCTATGGCAGCCTAGGACTTGTTTGACTTCAATAGCAAAGTTAGTTGCAAGGATACACCTCAACAATGGCCCTCGTCAGCTCCTGTATGCAGAGAAGCCATGCAGGCTTAGCTTCCTAAACCATACAAATGAAATCATCTGAATACTCAAAAGTCTCTGATCACGTGGGTAACACATAGGGATCAAAATTTATGATCACATGTACAGGGTGTCCCCTAAAAAGTATAAATTTTTAAAAGTCTGTAGTTTGAACACTACTGGTATTTATAAGGTGTACATAAGGTCGGTAGCAACGCATTCTGGATGCAAAATAAAACTTAGATCTTGCTCTCTCGCATGAGACCTGTCCCAGCCTCTTAGCAAAAGTAGTATTCAAACTACAGCCTTCAGAAAATGTATACATTTTTGGAGACACCCTGTATTCCACTACACAATGATACATAGTTTATTCAACAACAACAACAACAACAACAACAACATAGTTTATTGCTTGCTTGATTGGTCCGTCTTTCTGTCACGCTCTTAAGCATTTAGATAGGAGGAAATTCGGTAGGTTGTATATGTATTGTAAGCACTGTGGATACCAAAGGCACATCCTTCAATGTGTGAACTCCTTCACAAAACTCGCATCCACTGGCAAATCAAACGAAAAACACATGCATTTTTTCACGTGTGGGGCTACTAGTCTTTGAAATAAAATCCATTTTTCAGTTTTGCCGTGGTGCCATCAGAACATGAATATTTTTCATGAATATATACAAAACTTCCATTCTGTATCTTATTTACCGATAACATGGCCGTGGATGAGAAGAAGACTAATAACGGGAAAAATAGTGTAATTTTTTAGTAGTCCAGCGCCTATGGTATCTATAATAAAAATCTTTTAATGCATATATACCCGTTCTGATTTCAGTTCAATAATTTTGCTTCAGTAATAGATTCGAAGAAGTGGGACGGACGCACGCAGATATAGAAAGAGATAGATACAATGACTATTATATATATACATATAGATGAAAAATAAAACTGCACTTCGTTGGTTTTCAGTTGTTCTTTTCACGACTGATTTGCTTTATGATTGAAACCTATGAGCTCAATTTTCTAAAAAAGGAAATATTTAAATATGACGCGCGTTTATTATATTTGGTAACCATTAAATTGGCCCTTCCCTGAGTCAAAACTTCTGAAGAAAGTCGCCTTAAAGTGTCAGGAAAAGTTTTGTGACAGAAATTTAGTCATATTCTCGTCTTCTATTTGTCCGTCTGACAAATTCCCAGGCTTCAAAAGATTAATCAAACTTCAAACTTTGCAACCGAGTCAACTTCTGACTTTGAATATTTTATCACTGACAATCAGTTTGGAAAAGAAAAACTCTGATCCTTTGCGATTATTGTTTTGAATTCTAAATGGCCTTCATTCTTTCCATACAACACCAATAATTTTGTTCAGTACATATGTGGCGGAGAAATAAAAAACTTTTACGAGATTGTCCGTTAGTTGTATGTAGATTTCGCACCGCACGCGCATCTGTTATGAAGAAAATAACTCAGAAAATTCGAACACATTTCGAGATTTATCATATTTGGGATAAACACTCTTGAAGCAAATGTGTTGATAGAACTGTGCCCTTCAAACCCGTATACTGTGGCCATTTTTTCTCTTATTGAGAGAAGAGAGAATCCAACATTTTAGATAAAGGAATTGTCTAGTGTGCATGAACTTCATTTTATTATGCAAATGCATTCGTAGCTAACTTATTGGCATAGTCTTTTCCATAATAACCGATTCGTGTTAAAAATTTTCATCTGCAGCCAATCGACGAGGAATTCCAGAGGACAAGAACCAAGGCCGTGAATTTTTATTCCCCTTGCCATGACTTTTTTATAGAGGGACCGACGCTCGTCATTGAGAGTCTAGGTCAAATATCAAGCTTTGAACGTCAACGAAAAGCTTCATAAAAGCGCCAAATGCTGCATTGCCAACGCAATACCGCGATCAAGAAACGAACTTCTAACGTACAGCGCTTCAATGGCAATTCTATTTTTGGTCCAATACAAGAAATATCTATTTACTGAAGTGCATCATAAACCTTTTTATGGAAAACCGTGATCGTAGAAATAATTTAAGATATGTAGACTTTTTAAAAATTTTGCGTGTAAAAATGAAGGGAAAATATTTTTTCTCTAGAAAATTTCAATGTGAAGAATGTGTGTGCTGATCTAGTTGGCCTAGCTGTTTGTTGATGATATTGTTAGCTTAAAAAAAATCTGCATGTTTGGTTACAGAACAAAAATAACACTTATCTATTTTATTTAGCATCTCTATAAAATGACCTCTTCCTTAACTATGGCACCAAGATTCTAATTTAGAAAAGAGAACCATTAAAGTCGTGGTGTGAATGAAGTGCAAGACGATTAACACCGCCAACATTTCCATGAAAGTGAGTGGAAAACTGACTTGTTTCTTGCACCTCCATAAATTTTCAATTGTTTTTTCTCCTTTTAAATTCACTTAAGAGTATTAATCCTTTCATAGTTAATAAATGCTTCTTGCGGCCGGAAACAGTTGGTACTTACAACTTTTGACGTTGGTCAGAAACAGTTTGTGCAGAGGAGAAGGAAATTGAAAAATGAACTCGTAGATTATACTGTCAACGTTATACATTATGCCTTAAAGGAAGTACAAGAAATAAATACGAGTACATTTACCGACTGTTTTCTGAAACATAAATCCCGTAATGTTTTTAACTGCACACCAACTGTTTCCGACTAGAGAGAGTTCAAAATAGAATATGTAACTTCACATGCTGGGCATTAAAATTGCGAATTTCAAAAGGTTTATTTAATTAGCATGTTAATATTGCCTAGTATTCTTCGCCAGGGGCTTATGCTACGGATAGTAAAACAAATTTCTAGTGCTATCTGTCACCAAGTTCAAAGGATCAGCAATTCAAATGGATATGCACTGCGCTGAAATGCAGTGTAATGTTCTTTATCGAATTCCGTCCTTTTATTGACCAAAAGCAAATTTGACAGCTGCTTCTCATGTTTACCCGGAAGCCCGTTTTTCAGCTTTAAACGGCAGAGGAATTTCATACGTTGAGCCGGTACTGCATTATGAGATATGCAAAACTGGCCACATTCTTGTGCTCTCCATAGCGGCCGAACTACTGCCACCGTGCTACAACGAAGTTGCAAGCGCTGTTCGTCCAACCTGCTGACTCAGGTCTGCCGTGCTCGATCTTTCCAATTTTTTGTCATCTTGAATCAACGAGCGGCTGAAAATCTTCCGCCAAATTCAGGACCATTCGTTGAGTTCATTTAATTTAGAAGATTTAAAGCCACAACTTGTCAGGCCGTCGTGGCGTGTTGACGTGTGATTTATAATCTGAACTTGTCTCTGTAAAATGTCGGAAGCAATAAAGTTGCACTGGCCCGCACCCTTCATCATACATCGAATTGGAAGTTAATAAAAAAAGGAGGATCTCCTGCTCCTTATTCTTGCTGTTCTTATTTAATATTTAAGATTCTTCTCGATACACTAGAATAAAATAAATACCGTAGGTAATTTCTGTATTAGTTGTTCAATTGTAGACGTTTTTGAATTGAACTACGTAATGAGCTGATTCATTTTACTTGGACGACATAATGACGACAGCTTAGATAATGTAACTTACAACTTTTACATAATGACGACAACTTCTGCATGTCACGTTACTTGATACATCGTTCATACCTGAGCTCAACCAAAGTTTTCACGTACACATTCGTTTTTTATCGTTTGTGTTTATTATTCATTGGCATTTTCTAATCGATGTCCTTCGATTCTGAAACTATAATTTCATCTCGTACGTTTAAAGTATAAATGAGGTCATAGTTATTGTTTTTTGTACGTATATCCTGATACTTACAAGCTAGTATTTGCTCGAACATTGGCAAAAAAAATTTTTTGAAATGATTTTTATTTTAATTTGCATGTTACTATTATTTCATTACTTTTCAACACGTGTGATTTCATTTCACAATTTTATTTTACGCCACTAGCGTTTCTTCTAGGCCTGATCCTATCACTTCCCCCTACCTCTCATTTTTCCTATAGGCGATATGTCATCTCTTGTTTATCTCTTCAGCTGGTATCATTTAAGTATTGCTTTTCCCATCTCATAGTTTTAAATAAGTTATTCATACTAACATTTCTCTATTCATATGGATGATTTTGGGTATTTCAGGCGATCTTTCCTATTGCTTTCGACTTCAGTAGCATCAATTCTCAGTCATTCCGCCTTTTTAAACTTTCTAAATGAGACACTACTGTCGATGGAATTTCAATAAGCTTTTACCTCGATAGCTTTTCTCCAATTCTGAAATCCCAGTGTGACCACGTCAATCCAGATAGGTAAGACGGAGTGATTTTATGGAAATAACTCTAAACCAATCATCGATTTACTCGCTTGGGCATCCTGGAACGCTTAGGATAACAAGAGAGTTTACGAACCCGATTTATTTTTTAGCGGCAATATCTTCATTGACTTTGAAATTCAGCTCAAGGGACTTCTATTATTTGTCTTGCAATCTCTTCTGAAACTTATAATTCACCACCTAAGTTGTTCAATGACAGGTTACATGTGTTAGCAAGAATTTAAATTCACTTTCCAAGAGACTTCGAATATTTGTGAGGAAGTACTGAACTACTTCGTTTTACTTTAATGTCATCTACTTATGTTTCTAAAATACAGTAAAGTTACAGCATTGCTTAATCGCAGTTCGCTTATTTCTAGAAGTATGATATAAGTCAGCAAAAGTTTAGTCTAGTTTATTGGGTTTGAGCTTGTGAAAAGTAAAGATATTATTCTATGGTCTGGTAGTAGAGTTAAGTCCAGGATAGTTAAAATTTTCCAATAGAGAGTAAAAGGGGTTTTAAACAGTAATTATCGCCTAAGTAAATTCTAGGATGATTAAAAGTATAGCGGTAAAATCTGCCACCCTTAAGAAAGCGTTTTTTTTTTTGCCATGAGCAAATATGAAAAAATGCCAAACCTTTTGAAAAATGATTTTTAATCAAAGTTATGGTGAAAAAATGATTCACAATAGACAAAACGTTTTTCAGAGTAGATTCAACAAAGGATCCCTGCCTGTAATCATCAAGTGATTGTCCGTGCCGCATTCTCGACGAGGATTGCAAAGCGAACTAAACTAAGCTTTCGGAGATCCAATTCATCATCACCGCTGGCAGACCTAATGGAATGGAGTTCCTCTTATTTTTACTCCATGAAGAAATTCTTTGCCAACCGACATATGTATCAACATCTTAGCAAGCAATATTTTTCATTAGGTTGACGAACGTATGATCGTGTACATTTATATGAATGTTGCATAGTTCAAGCCCTGTGCAAGTGTCAATCGGTAAACAAAGCTATTGAGTAAACAATGAAAAATCGAACTTACGGCTCAAAACAATATTGTCTTCATCCAGTCCAGATACCAACATTTGGCCTTACTATAGTTTATCTCATTTACAAGTGAGATAAAGAACAAAGCCTGCAGTTAGATGAGCGTCGCGAAAGTGGATTACGAAATCTTGGAGAAACTTGGAAGAAGACGAGACGAAAGAAGTGACGGGATTGCTTCGAAGGCTCGTGGAAGAGTTACTAAATGTGAAAGGGAATATGCTCGATAAGATTTGAAATTAGAGCCACTAAGTTTCCTTCAATGCAAATAATTTTAACGTACGTGTGTATGCAGTAATTACAAATGAATTCAAGTTTGAAGAATCTATCTTTCCCGATTTACCGACATCAGCACCTCGAAAAAGAGGGTTACTATTATTATTAATTTTGTTTAAAACTGAAAATTTAATTTTTTTCATGTTTTCCCGTGCTATACTCAACCGATTTCTATTCAGCCGAGTTTTTACTGATTAGTCGTAGATGATTTAAAGATTTTGCGTAAGATGCTGTGGGATACGAGTTTATTAAATTCAACTCCTTCTCCCATGAATGCCGATTTCAAATGCGCTCATTACGTCTTTGAGAAAATTTAGCCCACAAAAACTACTCGACGCAGACCCTCCGGAAGGACGAGTGGTTCAAGTGTATCAAGGTTTTTCATCCTAGTGGAACATCAATGACCAATTAGCAACCGATGTATGCAAAGCCCCAAATTAATTAGTTCTCTTGAAACAAAATTTTCAGCTTTTTCTTGATTAATGTTCATCAATAGGGAATTCTTTTGACGAAAATATTCCGTATTGCTTAGAAGGAAGTGTGCGTTGAAATTTCACTAGCTACATTTACAAAAATCCATTGCAACGCAAACGAAGCAAGCTTTGCTGCGTGGTCTGATCATAATTCGATTAGCTTAGAAGGTAGCGTGTTCTCATGTGGCTTGAGAACGACAACATTGGTCGATCCGGCCATGGTGCTCGATGTCATCGAAAAAATGACGCTTTCTCGCCATAATGGCTTTTAGAAAGCTCTGCCCGAGACCCTGAGGTACTCTTCCATAAGCTTCTCCATTTGTGGAGCCCATTGCTGCAGGCTAGAGCGGTGACCTCAGCGCTGCTTCTGTTGTGCAACGACTTCATTATATTTTATGGGCTGTGGATGCTTCGTTTGTGTATGATTTCATGTAGAATATTTGAAAAAGTTTCATTTTGTGACAGAACCCGATGGCTGAACTTGAAAATAATCCTATTCTGAATATTGAAAGTTCATGTATATTGAAAGTTCTTTGTTGAATGTTGAAAGTTCATTCATAAATAATGTCCCCTCCACAATTTATTTTCGATGAAATCAAAGAAATGGTTTTCACTAGTGTGCTAGCAGTCATTTAGTATGTCATCTGGGTTCAAGGGAATCTGCTCGTCTCTAACGTTCATGAAAACATTAGAAACAGTTTGTTTACTAGTCCTCAATTAGAAAAATTGGAACTGAAATGTAACACATATGCGAAAACTTCATGTTTTCAAGATGACATCTACAGAAAATATTTCTGATAGACATAATCCAGCCAGAAATTTTTCCATCCGTCGCAAACAATGACCTCGGAACTGGGTTATTTTTGTGATCTGCTTATTAATTTTTAAAAGTACAGACTGAAAAGACGAGTTATTTGCATTAAGGTTTTGTATTTGGTGTAAAACAGACTGTTCATCATTCGTTATCTAAAAGAATTTTTCTCTTTTGCATCACACTTTCAGAATAAATATTTCAGACACGCCGCTGGGAATTTTGTTATTCTTCAAGTATGGAAGCTGTCAGTCACATTAGTGTCATAGCTTTCCTCGTGGAGCTTACTGAAATGTAGTGTCGCTTTATTAGGAGACGAAGCGCTATGCGGGAGTTAGGTACCTAGGTTTCTTTAGTTCCAATCGAGTTATGTCGATAGTATCTGTTTCAGCAGCACACAATAAGTCTCTGTTTCTGAGTGAACCCTCTGACTACTGACCGCAGAATTAACAACACTTATTGCAGAAAGCTATGCGTCAAGTTTTTTGAAACTCTCGGCTTCTATTGGAACGCTATGTGGGTGCACCATACGGGAAGACCTAACGAGCAGAACTGACATTCAGGTAATATATTTTTTGGGATTTTCCGGTAATCATTCATTATAATTAGCACTCTACCTTTGTCATACATGTTACAAATTTTAAGTAAGATGAACGTTGGTTGTGCGTAATTACCCTGCAATGATTGAAAGATATATTAAACGCTGCGCTATTGTACTAGTTCTAATATGTATTTTATCTCTCCGTTATTCGTATTGTATCTAAACTTTAAAGCTCTCAAATTTTAAATTGAGAAAAAAATTATCAAACTACCTATCAATTCACTTATAATATTTCAATTTTTGTAACTTTCTCATTTTCTTGATTAAACGAATATAAAAATGTATACCGTTTGAGCCCGTCAAAATATTCTACTCGATAATTATGGTCTCACAGTTCTATTTACCTAGTTAGAACAACACAGCTGCAGGGGAATGATAGCAATGATTCCTTGCCTCATGTTACAACAACACAGCTGCAGGGGGAATGATGGCGATGATTCCTTGCCTCATGTTAGAACAACACAGCTGCAGAGGAATGATAGCAATG
>VCRD01002450.1:20485-88123 GCA_006783055.1 Trinorchestia longiramus | reverse complement strand
CCACCGCCAGTGCAAGTGCCTTATGTCCAGGGTTCCAGGGCTCAACAATATCCTTCACCTGAAGGAATCGTCGATCAAAATTCTTCGATGTTCTGTGTATCGTCAAACACTAAAGAAGCACAGATTGACTCCCTTTTTCTCGGCCTTCTAAACTACGATGTTGTGGATGACTCCAGTTTCTTCGAGATCGTAAAATTCAAGTATGGGGTATCTCAGTTGGAAAGCGTGGTCAAAATTTTAAGGTATTTTATTGCCAACGACTCTTCTCACATAGGACATTGCCTCGTGGCCTATTTGTTTTTGTTTGCTAAACAATCGGGTATCATCGAAAAGTTACCAATCTTGCCAAAAGGGCGGTATGACTGCCTACCCAATATATATCAGTCTCTTACTGTATTTTTCGATGCTGACCGACTCGATCTACTTCTTGAAGCTTTTGAAAACCTCTTCAATAAACATCCACTGGCTCTTTTCATGTCCGAGCTCAAAATTACATGTGAAGATACTGAACGAAATATAATGTTATTCATCCATGCTTTACGAAAGCTAAATCAATCTTTCAGGTTAAAAACATCTACGAGCAGTTTGAAAACGAGTGCTCAAATTGCGAATTTGGTCACTGCTGCAGCGATGAATCGAAAATTCACGCTGAAGCAGAAATTGGTTGTGCTACGGTATCTTGCGGGTACGATTGAGCAAGAATCTTGTCAGTGGGCGAAAATAAAATCAATATATGAAGCTGAATATGAGCTGAACTGTGAAGAAATTGTACGAATGTTGCTTTGTGCTCGTTATGATTCGTTCGGGTTTGATAAACTTTTCGAAGAACTTTGGGCCGCAAATCGGTTTGATCTCTTGCATCTTCTTGGTCAGTCATGTTATACAAACATTCTATCAAGTATTATTAATCTAGCAGACCTGCCGGATGAAGAATATGACTGGGATTTCTCCAGTACGGTATACGAAAAACTGCATTGCATATGGACGTCCAATGCAATAGCTGTGGGCTGGCAACACTATATTTTCGATTTCTTGTGTTCCAAATTTTCATCCCCAAAAAGCTGCTCGTCTGAATACATGTTTGCACGATACATGCAATACATGGCTGTTCCTGGACAGAACGGGGAAAAGCTGGAAAAAAGATTATGGACATCCTTCATGGAGTGCGTTGAAAAAAAAGTTTGTAATCGTCACATAAGTTTGACACCTCCGAGAAAAATAGCCTCTTACTGGCCTTGGGAAACTCAAAAAGCTCGTCGAGCTATGTTCAGTAGTGTGCTGATTCGTACACTCCCTCAGTTCGTTAACAAAGAAGATTTCTTGAAAAAATATTCATTAATACCCACCCTTCCGAAAAATGAGCCAGTTCCTGAGAAAGAGTGCTCGAAGCAAGCCCTTGTTGAAATGCTCGTCGACACCGGGCTCTGGACCACAGCTATTAGACTGGCTGCTCTCCTCAACTTGTACAATGCTGTAAGTCTCGTAGACGCTGTAGTGGCCAGACTTTCCTGTTCATGTTCTCCGCACGACGGAGTGTTATCAACGTCGAGTCAAACCTTGTTATTGGTCGTAATTAGTCAAAATTTAGGATTTGGAGAGTATACATGCAGCAAAAAATTGAAAATCACGAAAATAACGGGGCAACACTAAATATAAGTTCTATAAAGCACTAGAAGTTGTGATTAATATGAATAATTGTGATTATTGCAAGGTTGACTGTTGTGGAGGCTTGTGTGTCGATAGAACCAATAACGCGCGTTCTAGGAAACGGCTGTGAATTTTAGGTTGTAGTTACGCTGTCCTTGTCAACAGTTTTATACATTATTTTCTCCTGTTATTATATTGTTTGGAGAGTCTCTTTTATGAGCACACCCTGGTATCCGATTTCATTATTTTATGTCATTATTGATTGAATGGATATAATAGTTAAACCATACCTATTGAACGTTGTATTTTTTTTCTAAACTTGTAATGAGTACTAATTCACAAGTGCAATTTTCTCCTAACTCAGTTTGATTTTCCGTTCACAGCAACTTCATTTGATTCTTCAACTTCTCAATGCCGGAAGAAATTGGAATTTGAAAAACCTGAGATACGCTCTGGCTTTATATACAGGTAGGTGAATCTTTGGAGTACTTGAACTTATCGCTTGACCTGTGTCTGTATATTTAAAAACTGTTTTACGTAGATCCTGGAAAACTTAACTTGACTAGCATTTACTGAAAGAGAAAGTTTGGTGAAACATTTAGCTGAAAATGAAGATGTAAAAGTAATTATGGAGTAAAATTTGTAGCTATAGAATTTGTTTATGAAACCAATACGTTATGCTGTGCTCATTTACACGTATTATATTCAGCTATGGTTTATGCTACGTGTCATGAACCTCACGTGTAATAGTAGTAATCTTTTTAATCTGAAACCCCTTCATAGTTGTTTCTTCGTACGTAATACCGTAGCTTCAACGTTGTTATACGCCACTAAATTCAAAAACTTAGATTCTGTTCGCTGAGCTTTGTCTTCGAAGTCCTATTTAATAATTCTCTAATTCTGATCTCCGCGAAATGATGCTAGTTAACGTAACTTCCATTCAATATCACTTTATCATGCATTGATTCCAATAGATTTGTTTGGGAAATGAGTTTCTTCCCTCTGTATATTTATTTGTCTTGTCCGCAGACTCGGATCCATCGGTCTACCGCGCGTCCACGATCCATGTTCTTAGATTCAAAGTGGCCCATGCCATTTTTGACAGTAAGTTCAAATTTTTTTTATGCTGTCAAAAACAGAATCCAAACAATATGTAAGCCCTGAACCAAACTTTGATTGTTATTCTGGTCACACCCGAAAGCTCTGCAATATTGCTCGATAATTTTTTTTCAACTGAATTTATTGACGGAGACTAGTCCTGTCTCTCAGAATTACTCTAAGATCTGGTATGAATTCTTGCAGTGACGTCGACTTTGAGGAATAAATTTTATTCCCAACCACAAATCCATCTTGAACGGCATTCAAATTTCGCCTTTTCTACCAATCTTCTGGTTTTTACAGTTGGAATAGTTTAGCGGCACGTTTTAATTTTGAAATATTAGATTGATTTTCCCCAGCTACTGATTATGATGACTCGAGAAGCGCTCATTTATTAAAGATACGAGCCTTCTCACTTTAGCTTGTACCTTGAGACATAAAATCGTGTGGGATCTCGCTACAATTCTCGTTTAGATTCATGTTTTAGAACTTTAGTAAATAGTTTAGCTAAAAAGTATGGCTCTAGTACATGCTGAAGTATATCTCTCATAGTTTGAAGACTTTTGTACATCATTTGTACGTAACATTTCTATTTACTGCACTTCATCCGAACAAACGTTCATCTCTCGTCAGGAGTGACCGATGGTTGGGTCCGAGAAATTAACAGGGTAACAGGTGTGCGCTCATGAGCGTGGTTCAGTAAAAGTGGAATTCAAAGGTGAAATAAATTAATGAAATGGTTGCATTCGTGTACAGTCCAGAAAGTGTCATGAAATTTCGAGGCAGAAAGAAAAACAATGACTGTAGTCAAAAAATAACTTGTGAGAAATAACTTTTGTGCACCCAACTACCAAGCTTCGCAGGAACACTAAGTAAATTCTCACTGTATATAAATCAGCTCAGTTCACTCACCGATAGCGAAAGAAATCATGATATTGGAGGATTTTGTTCAAAGTTTAATCAACCCGTGATCTTTCCCCAGCTTGTGTAAGCACGGGATGCCATTCAAAAGAGGTATAGCTAGGGAAGCTTTACTGTTACAATCTTTTAGGAGTTATTCCTTTAATTTTATATATTTTGTTGACTGGAAATTAAGTTTAACTTGTACTTGCAGAGTTACGGGCTGGCCGCAAAAGAGCTCGTCAGTGTTTGATTCTACGAGACATGGCGGCCTTGCTCAATCGACGGATAGAAGACGTACAAGCGTTTGATGGGTTTCAGCTGGTGGCTGTAAGCCCAATACGAGTTATGGAATTTTTAAACTGAGGAAATGTAAAGCTGATGTGTACTGGTAACGAACTCATGTCTGTAGCGTTGTATGGACTGGGTGAGATACTTGGATCTAGTTCGATTGAAACCCTTCTCCTCCAGAGAGGCTCGAATGAAATTGGAATTAAATGCATTTGAATATTAAAAATGAACTTGTGTACAAAATATTTTAAAGAACTCTCAACTACATTTTTTGGCCTACAAGGGAGGAATTGACTTAACTTTCATTTAAATAGGGCAGGTTTTTGAAGCAACCGTGTGTTATTGAAGTCGAACACCCGCTAAACAACCGTGACTTCGTGCACTTTCAGCATTCCTGGGTTGAGTCTGAACTCACAGTAGAAACCCCAACCAGATATAGAGTTCAATAAAATTTGGGGAATACCAGCGCTATTTTATACACGTAGTTACTGCCTTTGAACAATTTCAGCAGCATTTCATTGCAGGAACAACTTCAGTTTAAATAAACTAATTTTCATTTTCAAATTCGTGTTTCATATTTAGGGTACACATTTTTCAAAAGTTTACTTACTCACTCTGTACTATCCTAACTTCTATTTGCTTAATGCTCATTCTAGAATACGATATGGGTTTCATGACCTGGATTAGACTTAAAGAAATAAGGGTGAAGATATCATTGTGCATCTAGAGTAAACTCGTTCGTTTTTCAGTCTCCTCAGTAGAATTTTCACTACCGTTGATTTCAATAAAGTGCTACAATATGAATATTTTGTGTTGCGAGGAAGGATGTGGATTTTACAGTTCACTCGAGTTATCCATATCTAGACATTTATGCCAGTTTAACCTCACGTAAAGTAGAAACTCGCTGTTTATCGAACATCGTGTAGCCGACTCGTACGAACGCTAGATCACATCAAATATCAGAGCATTTCATTCTTTCGAACACACACGATTCTGGACCTCTTTTTGAAAGCGGCTTCGAGATAAACAGTTATATAGCATAATTTTTATATTCAAGTTAGCTAAGAAACTCTCTATTATACACCATAATTAAATTAATTTTTCTTTGTTCTTATCCAGTGTCATTATGATGGCTGATGCTACTTAAATAGCCTGACGTAATTTACTAAAAACTACAGCTTCATTTGCACTGATGTTGAGCCTTGTAACTCGTAAGGCAACGTAATTCCTAAATACTACAGTTGTTTTATTTGGAAGATTTTTCACTCGCTTGGTTGTTATCTATCCAGGCCGTGGACCAGCTAATGGACAAAAATGAAGAGGTCCATCCCTTTCCCATCCCCACGGTGTATTTACTAAAAACTACAACTTCATTTGCGCTGATGTCGAGCCTTGTAACTCGTAAGGCAACGAAATTCCTAAATAATAGTTGTTTTATTTAGAACATTTTTCACTCGCTTGGTTGTTATCTATCCAGGCCGTGGACCAGCTAATGGACAAAAATGAAGAGGTCCATCCCTTCCCCATCCCCACGGTGTATGAACTGTTCAGCCTGCCCCCGAAGCTGGAACACTACTATTATCATCTGCTCCTCCGCGCGTCTGTGCCGAGTCTGCAGTCCAAGTCTGGTGGGTGTTAAGACTTGTCCTAGCAGGGCCTGCCACTCCGAGGTGTGGGTACTCGTACTACGGTGGTGACATCTGTTGTGTTGTTGAGCTAGCTTATGACCTTCATAGTGGCGCTTAGTAAGGGATGAACGTGTCGGTGCTCACACTACGGTGGTGACATCTGTTGTGTTGTTTAGCTAAATATGACCGTAGTGAAAGTTAGTAAGAGGTGGACGTGTGAATACCGACACTACGGTGGTTACATCTGTTGTGTTGTTTAGCTAGCTTATGCTGGCGTTCAGCATGTAACTTATTGTCGACTTTTGCAATAAATTATTTATTACGCAGAAGAATATAGTTAGTTTAGGAGTAGTGATACCATCTATATGGTATTCGAAGTAGGAACTAATTTCATGGGCAAAAGTGCATGTCCTTCACTGTTCCCAAAGTGGTTTGTTCAAATTGTATGGCCTGCATAGACGACGTTCCATTTCATCACCCAAACAGCATTTCTTTTTTTTCACGACGTAGTGAATAATCCTGCTTTCGAAATAATTGGATTATTTCCTGTTATTATTGCTATGTACGGCTAGTAAATTGAGATACTTCGATAACACACTTCTAGGCGTAATTTTATGTGTAAATTCAAATAAATTTCAAAGTATTTAAGTTGATGAACATTTAAATTAAGGCAGGTTCAAAAGTGGCCACTATGTGAATCACGATAACATGCTTCTATTTACATGACAAATAGTGCATCTTTCATTAGTGCAATTTAGAGAAATACGACTGTTCAAAGATGCATTCTGAAAGTGAAGATTATCGGCAGTGTAATTCAGTTTTTAAAGTGCCTGAAACCCTAGTCATTTTCAGACACCATCAAAATCGTGTGTATGAACTCCTTAGTTATGTAATTGTAAAATTATATTTCGGCTTAATTAGTGAACATATCCAGACAAGTATTAATTCTCGTTGTATTTTACAGACCGATATTTCGCCAGCCGAGAAAGATTGTTCATGCACTTGACTTACAACATTCCTTCAGTAGAAGAAGTAGAACGGCACGTGACTTCGTGTAGAGACGAGTTCGACCAAAAATCCGGTACAGAAGGTAAGTAACAACATTCACAGTTCATAGATATGGATTTTAATATAACTTTCCCATATTTCTGTGCCAGAGATTTCCATTTGGGTGTGCATTTCCAAATACAATTCTCTAAGTTGGGATAGACGAATGTATAGGTGAACGAGCACTTGTTCCCACGATGCATTTACGAATTCTGTGTTTATCAAACGGATTTTTTGAATGCTTCCGAACTTCTGGAATAATTTAGGTCTACGATTACAGGATAATACTAATGCCACCAAAACATTTTCCATTTTACTCCTGCAATTGTAAACGATTTACAAATATTGGATGAATGGAATTTGATTGGGTAACATCACTTACTACGACGCTCTGAATACAGGAATCTTTGGTAGTGTTCATTGGAAAATCGGCTATAATAATAATATAATTACATTAGAGTTCACTATATTAAGAAAGATTTAAAATTATAGCCAACATTAGCTACTGAAAAAAATCTATTTAACTGAATTACTTGAGAAAAGGACTACAACACAACTGAAGTTGAGAGCTGAACTAGAGTAATTTGTTAAAATGATGCAATGGCGTTCCTGAAATTTATTTTCAAATTGAGCTTGTTTCACAGCCTCACCATTTTTTTTCAGTCCACCGCCTCATCTTCACCCTGTTTTCGTACGACTGGATGACGTATGCCTTCAACAATCTCAAGATGTACGATCAAATCGGGGACGTGTGCAAGAATTTGATCCACGAGAACGAATTTCCACTTGTCGTGAGTTCCAGGGGCCGTAGTTTATCACTTTCTGGAGTGTAATTTATGAAGCTAACTCAACATTTTCCTCAACGTCCTCGAGTCTTCTGCTTAATTGCTATTTGTGAGCTCTGCTGAGTCGTAGAGCTATGAATAAAAATTAAATTCAATGTTCTGATGCATTAACGAACGAGAGTAAATACATGATATTAAAGTTGAACTACTGTTTATAAGCAGTAAACCTTCTAAATTAAAATAAAATTCTGAATCTAGAACCAACTAAGATGCATCCCCTTTTTTATTACAACAGAATGTGTGACCATGATTTCAGTCTAAGCTTCAGAACTTTCATGACATTAATATTGCAATAGTTTTAGTGTTGTATCTTACATACCGCATAAAATACACTGCTATAGCTACTAGGGGATTGCACTCACTTGGCTCGTACTATATCACCAACACGCATTGTTGTCCTGCAGACGTCCTGTCTTTAGGCTTGGTCCCTGTTTCATGTACGTTAACCGTTATAAAGGATTCATTATAGATTCATGAATCCTTTCCTTTCTTCAATTTGTCGATATGTTCGTTTTTCAGGCTGAAGCGATTTGTACGACTGTCTTCAGTCCTGTGGTCGTAGACAAATGCCACCATTTCTTCATGAATGGCGGTGTCAAGTACATCGACAGCTGCATCAAGAGGTCCTTCCGACACAAGTATAGTCGTAAGTCATTAAACTATTTTTGATGAACTCACGACTGATATTTCGTACATTTGGATTTTTCCTCAGAATTTAGTACCGCATTCGAATTTTGTACTAAAACTAGAATGTAAAATATCCATTTGATTTGATTCAGGTTTTATGCACATGGCATGAAAGGAAGTCTTATTCATTTTTGTAAAACAGTGTATATAATAATAACGATTACGTAGTTTCTCACATTAGCTCAAATTAGGGCAATTTGTTTACTTTATTGCCAACATTACAAATTCCCGTGTGCTTGTGCGTTCTTTTAACACTTTAAGATTTAAGATATGGGTCATGTGATGTTTAATGCTCACCAACAAGCTTGTTTCTCACCCACAACGTAAATGGTGAGCTGGGCACTTTGTGTGAAGAGCTGGGGGATCGTTTCTCGCCCGCGAAATATGAGCTGGGTTGTCTTCGTCCTTAGAATACTGACCTCCCACTACCGCTAGGTAAATTCATGTCTACACTGATCATCTGTTGGGACAACATTTGCGAGAAAATGTGCAGCGTTGTGGATTTGAACCATTAATTTCAAGTGTTACTCCGGAGAACTCATAGAAAACGGAGCTGCTCACCCATTTTTGAAACTCAATAAAAAGTTTCGCAGAAGAAGCTTAAATCGAAAACTATAACTGTAGATTTTTATTTGCTCCCAGAATACCCAGTTGTTCAGAAAATACGTGTTTTATGATCATACTTTCGTGGACTCGATTATTGGAGTAAAAATAGACAATGGTTACGTTCATTTGATTTGAATGCCTTCATACTCTTTAAGAGAGAATAGGCACCATTTCTTTAGAGGCGTCAAATTTTGAATTCCTAACCGATGAAATTTCTTTCTTTAGTAAAAGAGAACATGCGTTGCTTCCCTCCACTTCGATGTCAGGTTCTTCAGGACAGCTGAAATACACACGAGGCCAAATGATCAGGCACATTCGTAGTTAAAATCAAACTTGATAAAAGTTGCTGCAATGAAAGCGCGATGCTCTTGTGTCCAATTTATACTGGCAACTAAGAAATAAATAAAACGAAGCGGGATAAAAGTAATTTCGAAAATTGAAATAATTTGTCGTTCTTTATTTTGCTTGTATTGAATTCTTAAAAATGCATTATTTTGTTGCACCTGTGTCATACATTCATAGTCTTGCAGAAGGGTCTCCTCCCCGTGTTTCTTCATGCTGTGTTTCTTCACGTGATGTGTTCATTTTCACTGCATTTATCAAAGCCCCTTTACTTCTTTAGAACAGTGAAATCATATGAAAGAAAAAAATGGCATCATCTATCTTACTGAAGGTGATTCCAATAGAGGGAAGGTTAGGTTTTATTAATGGTGATCTACTGAATAATGTAATACTACACAAGACAACATGAATGTAGCAATCAGCATGTTTACGAGTGTCTAGTTTCTTCTAAGATATTGCAAGCAAGGGTTTGATAGAAAATGCATCTTTTCAGTGGACGTGCAAATGTGCCAATGGAGTGACTACATGGAGGACCTCTTCAACCGATACACCGGTAACCACCTGTTCTTTCTTGGTAGCAGCTGTCTGTAGAGAACAAAGACAGAAGCCTCAAATTGTTCTTGTGCTAATTTTACTGCAAATCAAGTTTAGTTTTGGGATTTTTAACTTAAAAAACTTATGTTTTGTATGTTTCAGCTTAGTCGAAGTTGGAGCCATGGATTCACGTTAAAAAATGCACACAAGCATTATTTTTTCTCTGAGTGGACTGAAATTATGAAACTACGCCCTATGTATTGTGTGTTGTCCAAATGTATTATTTCTACTTTGCTATTTTAAGAGATCTCTATCGTCTAGTAAATGGTATTAAATGCCTGTAGGATTTCCCCGTGCTTGAGCTACATGTAACATTGCGATGCGAACCGACCACTTGAAACAATTATTCTTTAAGAAAGAAAACAATTTTTCATCTTTGGTCAGGTTTAGAGCGTGCCTGCGTGCGACATCTTGGATTTGCATCGAACTCTGGTGGTGACACTGTAAGTATTCACTCGACAGCAGATAATCGTGTAACCTGAAATAATATGGGCTGGACTTCTTTTTTAATTAAGTAGAATGTACAATAATAGTATTTTATTTTTCGCAAGCTGATCTTACCGAAGCTGCTCGCTCTGGTATTTGTTAATCTGATATTTTAAAATCTTCCTTGAAACGCACTGTTCTTTCTGCTTGTCCGCATTTTCTCTTAATCTCGAAAATTTATTTCGACAGACGTCCCATCCTCAACTGTCAGCATGTCCGTTAGAATTCGGTCCATTAGAAAATAA
Source organism: Trinorchestia longiramus (assembly GCA_006783055.1). Lineage (NCBI taxonomy): Eukaryota > Metazoa > Arthropoda > Malacostraca > Amphipoda > Talitridae > Trinorchestia > Trinorchestia longiramus. The sequence continues at coordinate 77,707 of VCRD01002450.1, read as the reverse complement.
ATTGTGAGAATCGCTGCCGTCTAATCTTATAAATGTTTCTATCAGGAACGGACTTCCGGTTAATTGGTTCTGGTATGAAAAAAATGGCCACAAGACAATTACACAATTGGATATTTTTAGACTGGGATAGAGCAGTAAGAGACGTACTGTTCCATAAACACATTCAGACGACGTATGTATGTTAGAGAGGATCGTCTCGCTAAGACACATTTACGAATTTTTCCAAACTGCTAATATGCGCCACACGGGATCGCTAGATCGAAAATTATTTTTATTAGTAGTTCAAAAGATCAATTTAAGCCCAAGATTGTCAAAAAATATTTAAATTTAAATCATAAAATTGTTATATTACAAGACCAACGAGAAAACTTCCTTCTTGAATAAGTTTCATCATTTTAAAATAATGGAAAGCTCGAAGATTAGTTCAGAGGGTCTTAAAAACGCTCTCACCTCAGATGAATTTCAAGTTGACCCCCGCATATAACTTCATCAGCCCAAAAAATGTATACTCAGAATAAGTTCCTTGAAGAACAGGTCAATTACGGGGGTAACTGGTGGGGTATTTGCACTACAAAGCGTTCTTGAGTGTCCGTAGACCACTACGGTCATTTATGCGAATTGGTCAAGATGGTAGGCAGGCGGCATTTTTTCTCCGTTTTTTAGGAACGTTCTCTGTACCTCAACATGTGCTTATCCATTTTGAGGACGGCTATTGTCCCCTGGAATGATATGAGGTGGCGCATTCAAAAAGACAGTGGTCTCATGTACGGTGAAGAAGGTAGCCGAGGGAATGGGAAAGGCATGGACTTCCGACCCTAAGATTTTATGGTACCATTCACTAGTGATTTCAAACTTTTAGACTACGTTTACTAGAATTGAAACAGATGAACGTAAAAGACTAAACTACCGTGGATCGTTGTGATAAGAGAGGAAAAAGGATGTTATGGTTAGAAAACGCAGAAAACGAAATTGATGCATAAATTCTCATACATGGTAAGATATAAAACTTGAATTTTTACAGTTCCTTGTATAACACTTGAAAGCCAGTATTTCTGGGTAATGAAACAATATTAGTTCCTGGAAAATTGTGTAAATATTGAGTGAGCATATATTTATGTACATTTTTCCAGCTATTCATTCACGCACAATTTCACCCTCCGTGCATTTTGGTAGACTTCGATGTGACAAAAATAAAAATCTGAACCGCTCAACTGTCTCCGATCATGCATGCAGAAAGAACTCGAGTCGATCTTTTTTTAAATATTTGAATATACTGTAAGTTGTTGCCATTGGTTTTCAATTGTCAAAAGAAAATTCTTGACTTAATAGCTTTGAGAGAATAATGATGAAAAATGACAGGTCACAGAGTTAATACAGTTAGGTCATGATGTGGAACTTTTGAAGGATTTTACTGCTTTAGAAGGCGATGACGCTTTAGACACCAGTTTTCCCATGATCGTATTTCCGCGTCTGTTGTCTTGCTTTGTTGACGTTCTTCATGTTTATAGCAGTCAGGGTCGAGGAGTCTTTCTTTCTGTAAGAACTCTCCCTTCCATAAAATAGCTTATATTCTAAACAGTAAAACAATAGCTAGAATATCGAGCTGTATATTTGATATGGTAATTATGTCGAAAAATCATAATCGTTTTTTTGTTTTTACTTTGTAGGAACAAGGAGAGCCAGCCCACGTATTGGACTTCGATGCAGTCCTCGTTCCTGCCTTGTCTCAGCCGTACGAGTACGTTTATGATGAACATGGGAGAACGAATGTTTGTCTGGGCGAGTTTATGGATATAAGTGAATTTTCACACTTACCATCTGGGCCATTTTTACTTGATGACGATACAGAGCAACCAGAACCTTTTTGTCATGATTCGTTCAACAAACTCGTTCGCCGATACAAGGAAAATTAAAAACATTTCACCGGAAAAACTCGTCCCAATCACAATCAATTTCAAAAAATAATTTTGAATAAAAGTACGAAAACACAATACAAGTTTAATATAAACAATTTCCTTCGTATGATTTTTATCGGCGAATGATGTTTGAGTAATGAGATGCGAAAATCCTAAAATATTTGAGAGTAAGATAAATAAGAGACAACATTCATTCAGAAATTCAGATAATTGCAATTTTTCGCGAACTTTCGTGGAAGTTAAAATTAAACACTAACAAACGTAATCATTCATGAAGTGAGCGGGGGAAATTTTTAAGTCCGTCATTTAAAAAACTTATTGCATTGTGTTTTCTCGGTCAAGTTAAATTCTATTGTGGCAATAATCAATGTGCTGAAGCACCTACTGCGGTCCTGCGAGTTCAGTTTGCTGGTTGGAGTACTGTGCTGAAATGTGAGGGAATTCTTACCTTCGAAGAAGGTTCGGAAAGGTGGAAAGACATCTTTAGGAACTGGAACAAGCTTAATGTTGTGGATAATTAAAGTGCACTTACCAGATATTCTTTCAATAAAATAGTCTTAAAATTTTTGCACAAAGGTTCTCCCTTAGCTTTTCTTCGTATGTTTTCAATTCAGTAAATGTATATTATTTCTGAGCACTAAATAAGGATATCACACACTAACGTTGACGCAAAAAGTTATTGCCGGCATATATTTTATTAGTTTATTTCCGTTATGAATTTCTTTAACCGAATTTTTAAGATCAGTTTTATAGATATCAAGGACTGAAGCTAATATGATATGCTATGCATGTGTATATATATATCTTTCAAATATAATACAAAAATTTTATTTGCGTTTCGTATGATCCATTCTGATAGCTTGTTTTACGTTGTAGTTGGTCTTCTTAACCTGAACATATTACCATTAACGCAAAATGTTATTAAGAATCAGGATGGAATGTTTCTTCAGAACACTCAAAGCTGGGAAACAAAATCTGAGTGTGATAGTTCTCTATGAATGTTCATTTTTACTTTGCCTATGACACAACTAAACTCAATAAATAAGCTCATGCCTAAGGCGTTAAAGCTGGGGGAGCAGAATTGTCTGCTATTTATTGTGTATAACAAATTTGTTCTCGACGCTTGATAGATTACTCCCACAGCGAGATAAATCTGTCTACTGGGGATAGTCATTGTGAGGTGCATGTAAGGTATGACACTCCTCGGTAGATTATTGGCCGAAGCATTTTAATAGAAACTGTCCTCGTCCTTAATTCCGAAAGTCGACGCTCCTCTGAGGGTATCCCTGGCTAATCTGATTTGAATCACCAATGCATGGGACTGTGGTAGCTACCCAAGGATGGACCGAACAGCTCCTTCCTTTTGCTTTGTTCTATTCAATACTAGTTCAAGAAAGTCGTCGTGGAGTGTTACATTTTCACATTTCCAATTATCAGTATTCTCACTCTTTCCCCCGTGGTGGAGACTGCTCTAACGTGCATGAGTCTCCTTTCCAGATTACCTTCGTTCCAAGTTTTTTCACATTTTTTCATTTCATGTAAAATGCGTACGCTGTAACCCTTCGCTGTTTAATGCGTACTGTACTTAGACGTTGAAATTTTACCCTCTTATACTTTTAAAGCGAAATTTTTATCTCCTTGAATTGCTTATTTAATGGAAAACTAGTCAAACTACCGGTGTTTCAATAATGGAACTAAATGGGGAACCAACAGAACATTCCTTATTCGATGTCAGAAAAGAAAATTATAGATTCCCTTCAAATGTTAGCGATCTGGTTATGTTCTACCGAACAATTTTTAGTTGGAACTTCTTGACTACGCAAATAAAAATAATTTGCACGATATACGGTGTAAATTATGGAAAACGGGAATTTGTAGTGTGCATGTAATAATCCTGATTTAAACGACGAATAATCTGGAACGACTTTTACGTAATATTTCGATCTTGCAATATTACGTAATAAAATTTCGAATACAATTTCATCTGATGAACATTTCTTTGGCTCTGTTGCTGGTTTGCACGTAAAATACCACGACATGCTGCACTGGAACTGATGCGCTTGAAAGAAGATCTCGACAGCGTCTATCATTCACAGACGGTGAGTCGTAGACTTCCCTCATTTCAGTAAATTTGCTCTCAACGATATGAACAACGTAAAGTGATGTAAATTATCATAGTTTTATTAACTTGAGTCTGTGTAGTCGTCACTACAGGATGTAGAACTCATGCGCTGTTTTCTCTCTCGCGCAGGTGGACAATTAGTCAGCGACATCTCAATCGTGCGTCTCGCGGGAAGTAAGTTGTTTAACAATTAAGTTTTTGTCATTTTCGGATGTGAAACACAGTGTTGCAGACAAAATGGTAATTGATGCCAACAGATGCATAATACCTGTAGAACACGAGATGAATAGATAGAGAAACTGATTTACCTACTTATTCATACACAGTTAATTACGCAGATTGTCGATTGGTTATAGAATACGAGCGATGAGGAACCACTTCTCTCGGAAAACAATACATAATAAGCGAACTTTTCCGTGAATGATAAAAAGAAGTAACGGAGGACTAATCATGTTAAAAGCACATCTAACGTACTACAAACTTGTCTTAACTGCTACTTTCAGCAACGCAGACATAACTGATACCACCCAAGCCAAATTCGATGTAATAATGCTCGCCAGGCCTGTAAGATCGAAGGAAAGATTCTTACCTTTTTTGTGAATTTTAAACCCCTTAAACATATCAAATAACTATTAATTTCTTCGTATTTTTGCTAACATACTCGCGCGCGCACACACACATATACATATGTGTATAATTTACTGTACATATACATATATACTCTAACCCTTCGATCGCTACAGTAATCAGTAGTTTTATCACACGTGTCACTGTCTGGAAGATTGAAAGGATTTGGCGCTGTAATCAGAGAATTCTTCTAAGACGCATAATAGTAGCGAGTCACTCGAGTGACGGTCTTGCGAAAAAGAGATGAATAACCTTTGGATCACTCGTGATTTCGTTACTGTGCGCAAATAACGGCTTGAAAAAAAAACTGTGGATCCTAAAATTGCGATCCTTCATTCATCTTTTTTTGTTATTACAGCGTAATTTATGCAGAGAAACCTATGTTTCTTCCCTTTACGTTCGTTTCTTTAGGATGACTAACCCTATGTCCAGAAACTGTGCTCCAAGACGCAAATCGACGGTAGTATTCACAGCAGCGTCTATGGACCACTAAGAAAATAACTCACACTGGCATCACTTTTAGAGTGTCAATGAAAATTCACCACTGTAGCAATCATGGATGTAGGACCGAGATTCTAAACTTGGTATAGCTACTTCATGTGATTATATTGAAGAAAGGTACTTCAGTGCAGCAGCATGGGATCCTGCGCAGTACATAGAACTTTACAACAAAATGGTTTACAGCTAATAATGAACTGGGAAATTAAGCAATGGATAAGTTTTGCGTAGTTTAAATTTGATGAGCAGGCAAATTTTTTACCTTGCTGTGTTTGGCCGTATTATAAAAATCTGGTAGGCATAACCAATGAATCACCAGGCTTAATTTTAAGGATATATATAGAAGAGGAAAATCTAAAACTAATGCTTACGCGTACTATGAGACCAACAACAAACTTAAACTATTCATCATAATATTTGAATCATTGTTTATGCTCTTCTCTTCAAGTTGGTAAGTTTTTGTAAATAATTTATGAAAATTCCAGCGATGTTTCTAAATAACAATAACTATTTGGTGTGTAGGAAACAGATGACCAGAAATATAATAGATAGGTTTCTTTATTAACAGGGAAAGGGGCCTGGACTTAGATGGCGGTAAAATACTATTTGTTTTCAATCGTACTTCAATTAATAAGCAATTGGGATAGATGAAAAGTTCATGATGCTCAACGTATGTTAGTATTGTTAAAAAAACTAATACGAGCATCGATAATGTTTAATCTCTTTTTTTTTAAGGTATTTGTGCAATTGAAGCATATAATGGTCTCCATTATTAAAAACGTTGTGGGAACACTGTTTGGTCTGTTTGCGATTCGATTGTTATTCAATCTTAAAATTTAAAATATCAACAGAGATGTTTTTTCCATCCGTTGTCAAATAATGAAGTTGCCATCAATTTTGCAATTTAATTTTGAAGAGAGATGCTAATTGTAGCCTGATGTCGGCACAAAATTTGCACAGAATTTGTTTTGTAGTAATTATTTATTTGTTTTAAGAATGTAACCTGTGTTCCGTTTGTGTTGGAGCCACATGGACAAGTTTTCCAAGCTCCAAAACAACGCGACTAAGAAGAAAAAGAACATGAGGGCGTGCCAGTTTAGACGTGAATATGGAAGGAGGAATTTTCACTGTTCCCTTTACCACGTTTTGCTGATTGGAACAAAGGAAACATCGTAAACAAGGGAAAAATCAACCTACCTTCAGACCTGGGGCTACATGGACTAGTTTTCGATGCCCCAAATAAACACGACAAAGAAGGAGAATATGGAAGGAGCGGTCTGTGGTCCCGGTCCGTCAAGTAAATAAGTATGAACAAAAATCCAAAATGAGAATCTGATACCCTCTGGTTTTCGCAAGTGGTACGCCAAAACTAATTGTCACCCCTCCCTAATCACTGAGTTCTGCTTACAATGGGTTGTACACATTGTAAACAAAGGAAAAACTTAACCTACCTACCTTCTGCCCCGGGGCTACATGGACTAGTTTTCGAAGCCCCAAATAAACACGACAAAGAAGAAGAAAAAGAAGAAAAGAATATGGGCAGTGTCACAGTAGTTTCTTTTGCAGATTCAGAGCTCTATTATCGTAGATTTATTGAAATGAGTTCTGTTCATCGTAAAGATTTATCACTTGAATGTGTAAAATTCTAAGGATCATTCTGGGAATGATTGTGGAATGCTAATGGTGCCTTTCCTAGTCAGTAATTCTGGAAATTAATTCCTTAGGTTTTAATCCTATTGACTTAACCTAGCATTTGCAGCACTTGGGACATTTAGCCTTTTTCCGGTTAGTTTTTTTACTTAGGCAGCTGTTATTGCTCTCTTGGGTTTCATTTTGTAGTTGTTTAGCTCATATTGCTCGTTTTCACATTTTTCTTACGCTATCATGTAAGTGTAGAGGAGGTCAGCTTTCTGTGCATATGATTTCCCAAAATTGTCTTCCATACCTAATCTGTACCCATAGTCTTCAGTTTTTGTTCTAATTAAAGGTTCTGTACTTCTTTTACACGGACACAGTGGTATAATCTTACATGACGTAGTAAACATTGTAACATGAGAAAATTGACTGGACTTGCTCGAGCAGTTGGGTGTGAATTATTGGCATGAAAAGCACTTGGCATGTCGCGCTCGTCCTAGCCATCTGACGGTAATCTACCTCAGCCCTCGATCGTTTTATATCAGAATGACAAGCAGGGGAAGTTTGGCGACTATCAACGCGGGAATCATCAGGTGAATTTGGGTCTGACACCAGCAGGACAGCTACTAAGAAGAAAGAAATCTAATGCTGTGTCGATCATCCTTCCGTTGACATCTACTACCTACAATGGCACCGTGAGTTAGTTGTATCATTTAAGTGAAGAAGTAATAAGTGTTGAAACTTTTAACTAATTTCAAAGAGCCTCCACGGATGAGTTTCTTTTTTTTCACGTAGCGTAGCGTGGTAGGTTTACTGTCTTGTAGCGAGTATGCACCATGAGAAAAGGTCTATTTTAAACTCCTACCCAGATCTCGGTTGCCATAAATTAGCACGTTTATTTTTGTAGTTTTCATTCCCCAAAGAAACAGGTAGTTTTATTACTTTTCTATGTGTCAGAACTATTCTAGACTTATTACTTCTCGGGAGCGTTTGTATAATATATAATTAAATACATATAATGTAGTGAAATATATTATATTTTTCATGTATAATTAAATAACCAAATTTTTAGAATTAAGATCATTGAATCAAAATATATCATTGAATATGTGTCTATCGTCAAATCCATCAGCGTGTCCTGGCTGTGGGAATATGTATATATCAAAACGTACAGTTTCAGAACTTGATGAGAATTTTTCTTCTCCATTTATTTTTATCACTTGTGAATGAGATATACATGAGGTATGAATGAGGATGTTAAAAACCGTACAAGAGGGTCATGTTGTTGTCTAGTTTTATCTCCTAGTGTTACTTTTGTGAGATGGTAACGCTAGCGCATGTTGAAATGTTATTGTAGCTATTATGGTGACGAACCTAGTAATTGATACGAAAGAATACTTATTTTTTTTGTTCGTTAGTGTGAGCTGTCTTAATTCATCGACTGCCAACGTCCTTTTTTAAAACGAATTTTTGTATAACACATGACTATTAACACATTTCCTGGGAAATGACCACCTGTGGGCCACTTCAGTTAGGTTCTGTCAATTTTTTTCAGAGCCTTCCAGTGACAAAGTAAAGATTTACACCGGCTATACAATTGTAGGAAACGTGTGAAGTTACCTAAAACATTGTTACATGACCAAAATAGAACGGCTGTTTTCAAGCATAAACTCCATCTCGGTTATTCTTAAGTTCATACAACACAGGTCTGAGAACTGGAAAAAACGGAAAACTCTGTATGTTTCAAAGAAACATCGTTTAATTTTGGCATTAAAGGCTTAAATAACTTTGCTAAGATTAAAGTGTTGAGGATGTGACACTTTCTTTGTAAAGGCTCTAAACAGGTAGGGCTTTTCGTGTAATGTTTCAATTTATCATGCCTAGGGTATAAAAACTCACAATTTGAATCCGTCTCTCAGCGAAAGCGTTGTTTGTATGTCTAGTTGAACAAGAAACTTTTAATGACTGTAACAATTTACAATATGTTGTCCTCCGTTCCGAGACCTTGACTATGTCAGTGGACATCGATGAACAAGTTATGATTTACTTGTATAGTTGATGTTCTACTTTACAGACTGTTTTACTTGCTTCTCATCGCTCTACTGGGCGTTCAACAGACTGTTGCTGACTGCTCAGCAGGTAAGAAAACTGTAGTGTTTGATGTCTTAGCAAAATAAATTTTCAGTATTTTAGAAAATGACCAATCACGATAATATTCTTTCCACTTAATTCTGTCATACTTTGACGAATCCGTGGAATTTCAGTAGTGTTGTTTATCATTGGAACTACCCGATTTTTTCATTGAAAAGCTGAACTTACTTAAATTGCCCGAAAATATTACAATTAAAGTGTATTGTTTTCTTTTGGTTTGATACGCCTAATTGGATCGATTTCAAGCCATACATATATGTGATGCAACTTCATTGTCAGTTCTATTAACGTTTGGATATGCTGTAAAAAGGTCGATTTTCCAATGACATCACACTAGTGGGATTCAAGCCTTGTTTAGTGTGTGGAGAGGCGTGAAAATTGAAACTTTCAGTTTTTTAGTGAGTAGGAGGGAAAATTATTAATTTAAAGAGAAATCAACAGGCCATAGCAAGGGCTACATGGGGCTAGTATTTGTATATCCATGCTTATTGGTTGCCATTCTCCAATGTAACTCCTAATCATTTGAACTCGTATCAATGTTCTTATGTTCAAAAGACTTTCACTGCGCACCCTCCCCTTTGTACATTCGACTTTAGTTTCTACTTATTTCTTTTTTCAGTATTTTATCTAGCTATTAGAAAGTCTGTTTTTGCACTTCTTCCTAGCAGCGCATATGGAGTGTTCCGCTGGTTGTGGTTGACTCAGTGGTCAGTATATCTACCCTTAAATAGAATATTATATAAATTTGAACTTTATTCTTAAAATTTGCAAACAACTGCTCTAAATATTTGTTGACATCAGATACGTAGGAGCACAATTGAAGCGTCTACCATTGGCTTACTGCATCGGAACAACGTGTATGAGGAATTTAAGAATAGACCATCATTTCACTCTTTTCAAGGGCCTAGTTGTATGCTTGGGTATCCCATGTGGATGGCTTAATCTGTGCAAGGGGGTTCTATTCGTTTTATGCAGAGGAAGCTTAAGGAGAAACTTTACTCCCATTCAAGTATACAGCACATATGTATTAATTTTTAAATTCTTAATCTTAATGTCTTACGGCTTGTGAAATAGTCTTCCTGGCTCTTGCGTCATACAAAATGAGAGTGCGACGTGGATGAAACTATGCAATGACGTAGGATATACTTCATCTTATAGCAATTTCCCAAAAATTGACTTATGCTTCATGGTCATAGAGAATTCTAAATATTCTAGATTTTCGGATTTAACAATTAAAATATATGGCACTTCCCTTTTTATTTATAATAAAACTCAGATAAACCGACGTTTCGGCAAAAAAACATACACGGCTACTCCCTCAGGAAAAACTAGCAAAATTCCATCAAGTTCCCTTTAATTTAGAAGTGCTCTTGGTATTCAGTCCCAAAGTTCTAAACTGATTGTGATATTACTAACATGCGTTATTTTCAGGTACCTTCGTGGGCCCCTGTCTGTGTATCGACGTGAACGGCGAGCTCGCTCTCGAGTGCTCGTCTGTGACGGACGGCGCAGAAATAACAGCGGCCCTTGAAGAAATTGCGGTGAGTTGCTCTCTTTTTCTTTTTTGCTTCACCCAAAAATTTTCTTTTACATTAATGAAAACGTTTTTGAGCATTTCTTGTATCAGAAACCAATCTTCAAAAGTACTCCTTTTCTCGCGTCATCTAATATTCAAGACTATTTTAAACTACATAAATGTTGATAGGAAGAGTACGTGAGATGAAAATATTCAATAAGGCTTCTGTTATTAGTTGTGAATTGTCCGTCTTATAAGATGAGTTTGCAGAGGACGATAGTCTCAGTTCAACTACTTCATTTATTTATTTCAGATTAAATACTAAGCTTTAGCCCACACCAGATTGTTCAGTCTACCACTAGTACAGAAATGCTCGGTTGTCACGAGGAATTGATCTTTTTCACTGTGGTCGAACTGGCGGTTCCTCGTGCAAACATTCTCTTTGTCTGTTCGCTCAAGTTCCTACTGACTGTTCAAGGGACCTAGCTCTGCATGATAGTCAGTCGCTATCCTGAAAAATTAGACTGTAACTTTGCCTTCCTATTTTCACCGGAGTTACCGCTAATGTCAGTTCATAGATCAAAGAATGCAAGTTGTCATGCACTACTTTTTTATTCTACACATGTAAATCTGTACTTTGTCATTCTTATTAGATACTAGCAAAAAAATCTACTTCTGTTTGCTCTACATGAAGACCATTATTTAAAGAATAACAGAAATGTGATCCGGCAGCTTCTGATTCTACTGTTCGCAGATTCCCAGTTGTTGGGATGAACAAATAATCCAGGAACTAGTTTCAAAACGCTGAGCCACTTGATTCGGTTTTAACAGGTTAAAGTTACGTGCAAATATATAATTTCCTACGTTATTTTCTGATAAGACTAGTTTAGATCCTTTAGTGTTACTAGAGTCTTTATCTCGTTATCTAGACGCACTGGACTACCATGATCCGATAAGTTGTCTTCCAGTTGGGCATTACTAACTGAAAACATGACGGCAGAAATAGGTACTTTGCATTTGCTTTGTACTATTGGCCTGTGTATACAAAATTGTGAATGGAGGGCAAAAATTATTTGTAAAATAGTTGGATCAATAACCTGAAAGAAGAAATCTTGAAAGATGACAAGTGGCTTTTTTAAACTACTTTTTTACATCTCATGAATTTACTCTGATAATTCTTTAGAATAACGTGCACTTCTTATTCCTTATATCTCAAAAGTTTTGTGCTTACTGAATCATGGATGTTTTTCTTCTTTACTTCGTTCTGCAAGTTCTTAAAATATCATTCTTAAAAAGAAATTTTGTAGAGGATATTTTACATTTAAATGCAAACGTGTCCTTCATTTTTGTGTTACTGTTTAATTGTATTCGTAGTGAAGATAGTCTATAGGCACAATCTATTTAATGGTAATTAAAATAATTCAGTTTGATCACCATCACGTTATCAAAATTCTTATTAGTCCCTCATCTAGGCATTGTAAGTCAAATTTTTAGTCTTATGTGATGTTCACTTTGATCGATGCATGAGTTTATTGAACATCAAAAGTGTCATCAGTGGTCAAAAAGGGTGAAATAAGTTTAATAAATACTTTTAGGTTTGTAGTTGTGCACACGTCCTTCAAGTTAGCTTGTAAGTTTGTCTGAACTGAAATTAGTTTTCAAGAAAGTCGAAGCTAAACTGAGCACTTCCCTTTCAGGTGGAGGAAGTAAGCAGCCTCGACATCAGGGACAGCCCAGACCTCACCTTGCTGCCTGATGACACCTTCGGCACCACTGCTGTGCTCTCACTAAGGTAAACTCAATCACAACCCATACTTTTCAATATGAAGCTAGCTATTGTTGAAACTAAATGTAGAAAAGTGGTCTAGGAAGGTAGAACCAATAATATCAAGGTTTTTCCAAACACTGGGGACATTGCATTTGATTTATGAGATTGCAAAAAAATAGCTTAACACGTTGCCTCCGATTGCCTGATTGGTGTAAAACTTCACTTTGTACGCATAGTCACCAGAAGGATCTGAAAAAATTACAGAACCTAACCTAAGTGGTACACATACGTACCACTTCGGAGTCAGCGTCTTAAATCGATAAAAGGTGCGAGATATCAGAGATATAAATTGTACTGCTGTGTGGGAATTCTAAACAGTATCCAGGTCAAACAAAATTTTCCTACCATGCTATCAACCGACCGGGTCAGTGTATATGACTTGTGACCAGTGTTTGTTATTTTTATCAACAATACGGGCTTTTTTAGCTGTCTATAACGTGGGAAAATATATTAAGATAGTATTTAGAATGGAGTACTAGAAGAATTTTTCCATGTCTGTTAAGCTACAAACCAGTTCATCTCCTCGCAGTGGTGCTTCTCCTGAATAATTTGGACATCGAAAAAGTTTATATGTAAGATGTTTTTTGCGACTTTTCATGTGAATTTTATAAAGAATATGCGCAGAAAAAAAATTTACTGGAACAAGTAATTGAAATTTTAATTTACAATGTAGAAATGGAATGTACCAATACAATATCGAATCCAGATGTAAAACTAACGCTGTTAATGTCGACTGTATGAGTGTTGGCATTATGTTACCTATGAGACTCGAATTTTTTCATTCTTTCTAAAAATATTATAAAATTTTCTGTACCTGTCTGCAAAGCTACTAGCATTTAGTTTGGTACGAATTAATTTCTTAGTTTGCGTTTGTTTGTTGTGATAGTTAGAGTTTTTTCTATTGTAGTTTGAGTTACAGCTCTTCAAACTCATTCTGGCAAAATGAATGTATTGCAGAATTGAAAAAACAAAGTGAATGCCTCATCTGTGTGGTCTATTTACCTCAACCCGAGTTTCATTCCATTGTAGATTTTTTCCTCCTTTTAAAAAAAATTACTTTCCCCTAATTTTCTTGAATCTTGGTAATTGCTTCCTCGTAGATTACGTTACTTACATACTTGAAAGGAAAAAATATTTTAGTCCCAACTCCGGCTTAACGTCGCTTTCAAACCCATACTGTGGATTTATACTCCACTGCGTGATATATCACCGTAATTTCTTTTGGGTAGGTTCCTGAACACGGGTCTGGAGAGTCTGGCTGCATCGGCGTTCGGAGCAGCAACGAGCGCGAAGCTCAGCGTCCTCTACATCAAATATTGTTCTGCCTTCACTACTATTGACTCTGCCATGGTAAGTACTAAAGTGAACTATAAATTTTGCCTTCGCTGCCATCTTCTTGGCCGTGTCGAATTCATTTGATCAGGACTAGAGGTCATGTTGATCTTTTGAGCCATGTGTTATTTGTGTCTCGCCTCGCAATCTATTATCTATACTATAATAAGAGATGCATCCATCCGTCTGTCTAGGTTACCACTTATTATAAGGCCAAAGATTTTGGAAATCGAGTTTTTCTTTTCGGAATTGGGATTTTCTTGAAAATAGTTTTAAAAAGGTACCTTACTTATGGGCCACCCTGTATAATAGACGCTCTTACGGATTTAGATAAGAGGAAATTTCGTAGGGTATACATGTATTGTAAACATTGTATTGTGGATTCCAAAGGCACATCCGTCAATGGGGAAACTTTCGCAGAGTCCACGTCCACTGGCAAATTAAAATGAAAAATTTAGTAAAAACCGTGATTTTTCACGTGTGGGTCTAGTATACTCTAATAAGAGCCGCGGCTGTCTGTCCGTCCGTGTGTCACACCATTCTAATCGATAGCTTTGATAGCAACAAGGATAAAGCTTAAGAAATACAAGAAATCATTCTATTGCATTATTTTTCTGTGGCAATTCAATTCAATTTCACTTGCATTATCGTATCCAGAATATACAATTGGTTTATTTTTACGAATATAAATTTTCTTTGGACCTTTTTCTTTTGAAATTCATCATGATGCTTTGATATTTTTAATTGATAATGCGATAAGGAATTTTTTAAATTAGTTTGGCCAGTAACCTGGCTACCACTTAGTATAAGGCCAAAGATTTTGGAAATTGATTTCGCGTCACGCTCTTCAGAATAGATTCGCACTGGCGGCCTTTGTTTCAGTTCACTGGTAAATTAATACTCATTTTCGCTGTGCAAGTGCACTATAATGTCACTTTAAAAAAAATTACAGAGATCCAGAGCCTTATATACTCGAGTCCATATCGTGGATACCAAGTTCGGCAGTATATTGTGGCTCAAAAATACTGTATTCTAAATGTTTATTACTGTCACAAGAAAAATAAGTTACCCTTGAAATAAGCTTAAGCATGGAAACTCCACTCGAACGAAAATAAAGACTGAATCGAGAGCGAAAAAGAAGAGCAAGAGAAAGATTATCTCAAGAAAGATTTATAAATATTTTTTGCCATTTTTAATGGCACGGGTACACTAGCTCTGCAACAACAACATTTTGTCCCAGGTTCCATGGTCATTCTCCAATATAAGTAGAAATTGGCACTGAGGAAGATCACGTTTCTGGAATTCAATGGTATTAAGATGAGTAAGCATCTCATGCTTGCTCATGCAACAAATCTCATGCTTTTGCACCAAATTATTAACAGGCATTGCACTAGTGATTATAAAAGTGGAGAAATTGAATGACGTTTCAAATATGGTGCTCCTCGTTTGGCGCACCCATGTTCGGTAAAAGTGTTTGTGTATTGCGGTTTTTCAGAGTTTTAGTTACGTTTACGTTACTTCGTGCTAATCTAAAAAAAGATAAATAAAATAGGAAAAAATATTAAAATAAATATTTTTAATATTTTTGTAATATAAGAAAAATATTGAAATTCGTCAGTGTTACATCTTTATTTCAGTGAACTTAAATTTTCTGAGTCAGGATTTTCGATGATACACTCGTGACGAGAGGCTCGTGATGATAGACTCGACGATACACTCTTTTTAATAATTGTGTCAGAGTTGATTATTCTGGCCAGCAATACGTCGTCCACACCGCATCACTTGCTCTGACCACTTCGTTTCAATATCTTAACACAGTTGATCATTTTGAAGGTTCAACCACGGTCATTGGAGGACCGTTTATGATGTGTATAGCGCTGGGCGAACCCATGTTAGTAAGAAGTCATGATGCTTGTTTAGGTTTTAACATTTGCTGCTTTGAAAGTCATGATGCTTGTTTAGGTTTTAACATTTGCTGCTTTGAAAGTCATGATGTTTCTCTAAGTTTTAATTTTTGCTACACTGAAAATCATGATGTTTCTCTAAATTTTGATATTTACTGCAATAAATTGTCGATGAGTTGAGTTCGTGAAAGATAAGTTCGTAGTCCATAATTTTTGTACAGAAATTAAATTCACTAACACTGGAAACAATATTTCGTCTGATAAATTGTTAAATAATTCTCTAATTTCATAGGTCTTCCTGGTATTCTTGTATTCGCCTAAAAGAATGTATGACACACGCCCAACTCATTCAAAACATCTTTATTATTCTTTTCTATTTTATGTATTTTCTGTAATAACGTACGTAAATAAAGTGCTTTTTACCAGCACAACTTACTTTTATTACGTGCAAACCAGTCCAGGTATTTACTTCCTCAAACATTTAGATAAGATACATAAGCGCATTTTACGTTAACATGTTTCCTGATGCATTTTACATATTCTGATGATACTAATAACAACTTAACTGTATTTAAGTGACATTTGTTGCGTGAGAGAATTTTCTACATTATTGTTTGATATAGAAAGATGAGGGTTCTGTAACACTACTCTCAGGTAATCTAACCTCCCTTATTAATTTTCGTTAAGATTGATGTTAGTATTTTATTAGAATTGTACCGTGATAGGGTAGAAAGTGCTTCTCTGTTTCCGTGCCACTAACTTCAGCCAAATTTTCCATTTTACTATTGAGCATGTAGGACTGTTCGATTACTTGTACCATACATGGCACGAAAACACCTATGAAGCTGAGGAGACCGCTGGAGTTTACCGCTATCTTGTTGCGTCCTGCTCATTGCCTAGGCTGTCATAAACAAAGCACAAAGACTAGTAGAAATGAAGGGTTTTACTGCTAAATTTGTTGGCAGATTGGCAGTCTGCCCGCCCTCGTGGAGCTGTACGTGTCCTCTACTGGAGTGTCTGCTTTGGCTGATCCCCTACCGAACACCGCCCTCGAGTACATTGATTTCAGCCTCAATTCAATCTCCCAGGTAAGATGATTCACTATACGTAACTCAGGTTTTTGCTAGCAGTTATTCTTTTACAAAGCAATACACTAAGAAAAACGTAATTAAATCCGAAAAATTTGAAGAAAGTCATTTTAATGCACAATTATGTCGATCATAATCTTCAGCCATTTCACTTAGCACAGCCGGATGACTGGTCTATTTAACAAGCGTGAATTTTCTAGTGGTCGTACACTATTTGCCAGATGCCTTTAATGACACAATCCTTTTGAGAAATTTCTTAATGAGAAATATTTCTTCTTTTGATTTCTATTTAATGGGTTTATTTCTCTGTTTTAAATGAAGAACAAATAAATCAGTTTCAATGAAAAAAAAAATCACAATACAAAAATTCGGGTTTTCAAATCTGAAAGCCAACGTCTTATTAATCCTAATATCATCATAGTAGGTAAATACAGCAGTGCAAACGAATATTCTCTTTTAGCACGACTTAAATTACGAAGCTTATCTTAAATTTCTGCATTTGCTATCATTTTCATTGAAAAACAATGCCAACAAATTCTTCTAAAATTTTAGAATAAAACGTAAGTGTAGCGCCTTGTGTAATTTTTCGAAATAAATCAAAAATGCCCGAAACTCTGTTAATAGGCCAATATTGGTCTGTAAATCACAAAAAGCACTTCAGTTCTTGCACAGCTGTCTTTGATAGTCCAGAATTTTGTTTTGGGAGACAGTAGGCTCAGATACTGTGAAAAATGTTGCATTTAAATTGTTTTTATACGTAAATCTGTGATCTAACATGTTTCTTAATGTGTTTGCAAACATTTTCATTGAAAAACAATGACAACAAATTTTCTTAAAATTGTACAAAAAATGTATGGGTATAGCCATATGTTAGTCCTCGAAAAAAAAATTAAAAATGCCCGTAACACCGTCTATAGGCCAATATTGGTCTGTAAATCGCAAAAAGCGTACCAGTTTTTGCACAGTTGTCTTTGATAGTCCAGAATTTTGTTTTACTAGACAGTATGCTCAGATGCAGTGAAAAAAATGCGTTTAAATTGTGTTTATACGAAAATCTGTGATATACCGTGTTTCCTAATGCGTTTGCAAACATTTTCATTGAAAAACAATGAAAACAAATTCTCCTAAAATTGTAGAAAAAACGTATGAGTATAGCCTTATGTTATTTTTCGAAAAAAATTAAAAATAAATGATAGGCCTACTGTCTATAGGCCAATATTGGTTCGTAAATCACAAAAAGCACAACAGTTTTTGCACAGTTGTCTTTGATAGTCTAGAATTTGGTTTTGATAGACAGTATGCTCAGTTACAGTGAAATGAAAATGTAAAAATTTACACGAGATATTCAATGAACAGATTAGCGACAACTACTTCGGAAGCGCGTCTGCGCTGTCAGTGGCGCTGTTATCGTTCAACGCCCTGGACAGCGCAGCGTTCGCTAACGCAACCTTCAGTTTTGCGGCTCCTGACCAGGACCTCTACCTCGACCTGGGGTACAACCAGATAAGCGAGGGGCTGCTCGGCATCAACTTTCCTGGTGAGATGCGAGTAGTAAAAGGAATGATTTTGAATTTTACCTCCTGAAATGTTGACTAGTGGAAAGTGTTATTTTGCAATTTCCAGGGTTAAATGTTGTAATAAGTAGTGAATTGTTTTGTCTTTTCAACAGTGAAATATTGTAATGAGTAGCAAGTTTTAATTTGTAGTTTCTCTGGTGAGATGTTGTAACCAGTAGCATTACTTGGAAGTCTGTGTTATTGTACGAACTTAAGAGAAAATAACTTTTCCTACACATATCATAACAGCACCAGCCGTGCGATGTGTAGAGAATAGAAATACATCTGTGGTTTCCAACACATGCAATCCCCTCAATCGATCGGGTTTTTTCATCACTTCCACTATAAACTTTCGTTGGATAAACCAGCTGCCGATGCTAGAAGACGAATGGAGTTTATGTAGAAACGAAGGAAGTAATTTCAATATTGACACGATGTTCCTGTTTAATTGATGCCTAATCACTACTCATACGCTTTTGGTGTACTTTACATCTTTTACTTTTTCCTAAACACCTGTCGCAAGACCTGCATTATGACGAAGTGGTCTCTGCGAGGAATTTTGTCAGTTTATTAAGTTCAATTGGGAAATGTATCACTGCAGTAATTTTGAGTTTTCTAGGTGTTAAGTGCTCATTTTTTGTGAA
The DNA here is from genome assembly GCA_006783055.1 of Trinorchestia longiramus. Classification (NCBI taxonomy): domain Eukaryota; kingdom Metazoa; phylum Arthropoda; class Malacostraca; order Amphipoda; family Talitridae; genus Trinorchestia; species Trinorchestia longiramus. Next base: position 58,890 of record VCRD01002450.1, on the reverse strand, counting down.
AGAAAAATATTCAAGGCAACTCCTGTAAAGTTTTTTTTATAATTTTAGTGGAATATTGTTTCATTTGTGAAGCTTCATTGAATTTAGAATCTTCAAATGAAAATGTGACAAATGGCATAGCAGTATATTCCTCATTAATGTTTGAAAATCATAGAAAAAAACTGATGCACAAATCGGCATAACTGATGTAATCTTTTGGCATAAAGTACAAGGCATGGAAAATTATATAGAATCTATAATATAAATATTTAGAATGTATATTAATAAAAGTTTTTTCTACATATTTATGAGTTTTAATACATTAAATAGGTTTATATTAAAATTAATCGCCACAGATGCTGCACCGCGTGAACTGATCCTGAGCGGCAACGGCATCACTAAATTGACCGAGGACGCTTTCTCGGGGCTCATGGACACCTTGGCCACGCAGTACCCAGACAGTGATGCCTACATCCTCGTTGACAGTGAGTACATCATTTAACTTGTGACGCAAGTTAGTTGACGCGGATGCTACCACTAATTCCCGCTGCCGACATGGTTGACGCGGCTAGAAATACGGCATGGGACTTGGGTAAAACAACCGAATAATTATCGAAGTAATTATCCGACCCAAGAATGGGCCAGAAGGTTCGTTCCTATAGCCTCATTCTATTCTATTCTATTCTAATTATAGTTATCTGTATATTCGTGTAAAGCTTCTAATACTGTGGAAGCTCGAGATACGAACAGTTCTGTATGCGAGGAAGGTATGAGCAAAAAATTCTACTCGAAATACGATCATTGGCTCGCGTAACGAGCCAAGCTGTGGGTGTACGTAACGCGCGATTCCCAATCAGTCTCGACCAGGATTCACCCTTTGTGGATCAGTGTCCCTAGTTTTCTCGTAGCGTGAGGATCTACGCGTTTGTGATTTCATTGTTTGTTCTAGATACGAGAAATTCGCTATACGAGTTCAGTGCTAGAACGAATTAAACTCGTTACTCGAGATTCCACTGTAAAAGCATATGAGCAGCAATACATTGTTTAACCCTTTCGCTACCGTTAGGTTAACATGCCCCAAACAAACTTTAAAAATCATTCCCTTCAGTCCCAATTTTCTTAATGTTTCATTAAAAATTACGGCAAAATTACAGTCATTAGTAATTTGCTAGATAATTTACGCAATATTTTGATCAGTATGAAAATAATTTAGTCGTGAAAGGGTTAAAAGTGTATGACCTCGGAAAGAAGTGTTTGTTGTGATGTATGTTGTTATTGTGCATGTTTTCATTGGTTCAGCATTTGTTCATGATGTCCTCAGTGCATTGCCGCGGAGTCTTCTTTGCAATTATCGTTCAGGGTTCATTTAAAATCTTACATTTTCTTTGCGTCTGTCTTCAATTGGCTAGCGTATATAGCCAAGGATCGTCATTTGCTGCTCTTTTGATCTTACGAATTTTAGAAATCTATATATTTTGAAAGCATTTACCTTAACCAGTGCGTAAACATCGTAGAATGCTACTTGAATTGGAACCACTTTGGAATCCTCTCATAAATACTGAAGATTGGCTTGTAAGTATTGAAACTGTTGCATCAATATTTTTAGCGTAAGAGTTTGTCTAACAATATCATCAATAAAACTTTGGTTTCTGATTTTGCACATGAACTCGATAATGGATACAATTCTTTCAACTATTGTAGACCGAAGTTGTCTGAGAAGCGTAATAACTTTAAACTACTATGAACGTGAACCTTTGGAGTTATTTGCTTTCGCTAATGCTGAGCGGTAAGAAAAATGTAATCTTTAAAACATTACTTTGGCAGCGAAAAGCATCTTTGTGTTCGGAAGTTGTTTTGTAACTCATTTTTACTCGCGTATGTATGATCATTGCATGACATCACGAATCCGTCCTTGCCAATTTGGTAGGATCTGCAAAAATAATACAACGAATGAAAGCCTTTAAAATTATAATTCTATCTTCCTACACTGATTTGCGGCATCGAATCTTATTCCATCCGTTGAAAATCTAATTATTCACTTGGATGGTTTTTACTTTGAAGTCGTTCTTTCTAGGAAATTTTTACATAATGTGAGGCTGTTGAATAACTACAACAGACACTTCAGACGCTAAGATGTCTGGAAATATGACATCATGAACGAGTGAGTGTTCGACAAGCCTGCTCATTAAGACACTCTCGTAAAGACGCCATATAGACAGCTTACAGACAACACACATCACACGGTTCGTAAGAGAAAAAACAAATACAAATCATGTAATAAATTTATGAATATAAAGTATGTATCCATTGCAGACAACCCGCTGGAGTGTGGGTGTGAGGTGGCGTGGGTGGTGTCGCACCCCAACAGAGCGGTGCTCCAGGACGCCATGTGCGACAACGGCCAGCTCCTCGACAACCTCGGCCCTGACGACTTCACCCAGTGCTGAATAATGGGACGAAAGAATCATCGATTGTCAGTAAGAGAATTCAATGCCAATATCCATGATGAAACTTCGAATAAAGTTGAATAATGATTTTGTTCATTAATTACATATTACCCTCGCGATTTAGTTGATCAATTCCTAATTACTCTAGCGCCAAAATTAACATTTAGCTCATGTAACCACTAGTTTCATTAGCTATCCAGTGAGGTTGCCAAATGCAATTATTTTAGCAGAATATTTAAATATGGTCAAATAATATTCAACTAAATCCTGCAAGAGATATAAGATCATTTTTTACGACTCATTTTTGTTCTTTAGGAATGAATATTGCGTTGCATATAAGAAACGGTAAGTCATAATTCGTTAATACTCTCTTACGTTGAACCGAAAAACAGGTTAGCAATTTCATCAATCGAGAAAACTATGCCTAATTTCAGTCTGACATGTAGTGGCATTTATATCACTGTTCATTTTTTCATTGACCTAGAAATCTAAGCAACGTACTTAATCAAAGGGAAAGGTAGCATGTCTTCGACCGACAAATGACAAAATAATGAGAACATGAAGAAATAGAGTGAAACTAGCGAATAATTGCTAAAATGAATGAAATGCTTCACATCAGATACACGGCTTGTGTAAATTGAGGAATAGAAATATCATACAGGATCAAATTTACACAAGGAAAGTAGTGTTTCATTCTTTATTATCGTTGTCTGAGTGTTGTACCAAGTTTCACAATATTCGGACGCCTTGCCCAAAAGACGAAACAATTTTGTAAGGGAAATAAGTTCGTTTTTTGGTCAGGGCATCTGAATATCGTGAAACTTTGTAATAATTCCAGCAACGATAGTAGACAATGAAACACTACTTTCCTTGCATAGATTTGATCCTGTATGATATTAGTATTCCTGAATTTACATCTTGTCTCAAATCAAGCAAATTTTAAATTACTAATTTTCGTCATAGCTCCGAATTTAACCATGCATTTGGGGTGAAAATGAATCCTAAATTTCATTGAAATTTATTCGTCAATGTAGCTTACATTATTATCCTACTTCTCGTCGTCAACTAATAAGTGTTTAATCTTATTAAAGAAAAGCCGATTCAGTTTCGAAGAGTTAATCAAATTAGTAGTGTGTGAGTTTCGAGACTTAATCTATGCAACTTATTTCGTAAACCAGTGCCACTATAAAGGTGGTCCACGAATTCCACGTGATGTAGTTTAATTCATAATGGAATAAAGTTGATTGATTTTTTCTAGTTGAGCATTTCTATGACACATGCTAGTCAATGATAACTTACCTAGTCTCATCTGCGCTGCATTTCATCGTCAGAAGAATCCAAGCCTCTTTCCTTCAGTTCTGCATAGGCTTCTTTCTTTTGTAAGTACTCCGCTAAAAGTTCCTCGTTGAAACTCTGCAGAAGAAATAGTGAATGAATACACGTAAAGTAACTTAAAGCATCGTTGTGCGACGTTAAGTTAATAATATGGCACGCACACCAACACTGATACGAATAAATTTTATACTTAAGACCTGCATTTGCTTCTGTATTAACTTCAAGTCATAAAATTATTAGATTCGCTCGAAGTTCAGACATGCACTGCTAATGATTTGCCAATAAATAGTTTCAAGAGCTATGTTTGACATCACAATTGCAAATGTTACATTTTTTTCATTAATTGAGGAGTTTCAAGGGAGAATTCATCATAAGAAAGACCATTAAAACATGAGGCTTCGAAGTGTCATGCCAGTAACGAGAAGAGGCAACAGAATAATTCAAAAAAGAACAACAAGGTCTCTGGAAATGAAAGAAGCAACACGAACAAAGACAGAAGGAACTTGGCGGTCATTTCTTCAGAAGAGATAAAAGAAACTTATTTGGATCTAAAATTAAACCTTCACTGGCCTATTACGAGTGCTATGTATTCACTTATGATCGACTTAAACCATATTTGAGAACTACTTCTTCACAGCATGCTGAAGATGGCAGACAGAAACAAGCAAACTTCGAGACGCACCTACGAGTGATATTAACGTTCTAATGAACACCAAAAACAAAAGACACACTGAAAAATAATTTTCATCAGTGTTCTACTGTTCTATCCCGATATTAAAATTAAAAAAAGTAGGTGCGATTATGGAAATTTTGAAATAGAAAAATAAGTACGCTCATGTACGTAAGATACACGAGACGCTTGGAAGCTCATTACTTGTTTATTCAAGCGTCGACTCTTTCCCTATAGCCTTAAGCAATAGTTTGCATTAAAAATGTTTCGCAGTGCGTATGTACATATACGAGTACATATATATACTTTTATTTACATTCTGAGGGTTTAAATACCTTGGCTGAGAGTTTGAGTACCTGAGTACCTAGAACAGATTAAAACAATGGCAAGGTGAAAACTAAAAATATAATTTCAAGAAAACAAGCAAACCGCAAAACAAAATGAACATAGACCAACGAATCCAAGAATTGGATTTTTAAAGTCTACAATACTAAATTGCTTGTAGATAATTGTTGACTTGACAGCACTAAGACTTGCAGCATACACTTGAGCTGCCACCAATGACAAGGACAACAATTTTAGACACACAATACAGGACAACACCGACAACAAAACAATGACAAATGGAAAATAAAGTGAAAATCTTTCAACTTAGAAACCAGGAGTTCCACTATGAGAAAAACGTTAAAAATACATTATAACTCAATGCCAAGGTACTGAAAATCACTGAACATGGGTGTGTTTTAATTGGAGTATGTATCACCAGAATGAGGCTAAAAATGGAAAATGAAATGAGCATATAAAAAGGATTGACAACGCTCATGCGTTACCATCTAAGTACAATATAGTCCTTGCAGTACACGGTTTACCCCGAAAGAGAGAAGGAAAAGGAGAAAAATACCACAATACTGTAGACACAAAAGCCTCCTGCAATTTGTGCTGCTGATTCTGGGGTGGGTAACATTAGTGACCACTGAGGAGTGCTAAAGACAAGAACAGACACGAACCTTGCCACTGAGCGAGACTGAGGAACTGAACACAGCTTCCAGACAGCGGCAAATATCAAAATACGCTAATAGATCATTTCCAGCAGCGCGTTTAGATGGAGCTGGTCTTCTCTTCACGAAATGAAAACTGCAAATAAAGCTGAGTCACTAAGGCTGTAAACAAGCTTTGCTTGTATGCTGTGACGTGATAAATATGTACGTACCTAGTCAGGTTGAATACATCTTGAATACATAAGAATTACTCTCACAAGAACTATGAAGACCAAAAATAAGAAGTGATAAAGAGACTCAGGTAATGTTCGCATCAACGATATATCAACAACCTTTACACGAGTGGAAAAAAGAGAACAATCGAATAATTTTAAAAGTCAACTCTTAACCGATTCTCAAAACCAGTGCTGCCGAATTTAAGGTGGCAGGTATGTACCTCTGAAACAAGCTCGACGTAGCAAAAGTGATGCACGCCAGAGCGTGGGAGCGAGTCTACCTTGAGTCATTTTCCGCGCCATATGTGGAAAGCATTCTTTCCTTTGGACATTCACGCAAGCTTTATTGTAAACTGTACTACATGAAGGAAGTAGGGAGGTGTGGTAGGTGGGAAGCTTCATTTACTCTACAAGCGTGTATTCAAAAAAATGTTTGCAAGGAATACCTATTAAAATAGTATATATATAGGATGTTAGAAAGAATAGAATACAAGAATTAAAGTCAATTGAAGAACTGTGACCTAATATAAGAAGTAAAAATCCAAGCAGTGGAAATTGAAGGATAGAAATCACATGAAGCTATTCTTAAAATACGAAAACAAAATTAAAGAATACCACTAGTTAACTAATAGATCGAAAGTCATTAAACCCTGATCCAATTACATGAATTCAGATTGATAGTAACATTATGATGTTGACATAAAAAACACATGAAAATAAATCTACTCCAATCTTGAAAAAAAAAATTGTTCAGCTGTTTCTCATTGTTTTATGGACATGAGTCCATAAAAATTGAATTATGTTCTTAAAGCTCATAAAATATTACTGATCAACGACCTCGAAACGATGTTTTTAAAAAGTTCTCATCAAACTTTTATATAGTGTCTTATTAAAAAAAGTAGACATTTGGCAAAACTATTCATTCACTAAAGTAGCAGAATTTACACAAATGAATTAAATGAATTTACTGTTTGAAGTCAGTAAATTATTTGAACTTCAAATAGAGTTAAGAGCGAAAAGAAATTCAAGTGATATGATTTATTCATCTAAATTTGAAACTTTCAATAACATGTGATAGAAAATGTTTCATTCGATTTGGTTATAGGAACATAGACAAATAATCAGTCTAGCGAATTTAGCAAGTCTTGAAATTTTCATAGCATCTTCATCTTCCAAAAAATAAATTCGTCTAGAATATTAAAATATGTTATTACAGAGAACATTCACTGTATGTTGCAGGATGAAAACGACTGCGAAGTAGTAATTACACCTAAATAAGTTTTCAAAAGTCCTCACTAGAATTTTGCTTGACGTTTATCACTAACGTGATGACTCATGACAGCCCAGGAACATAAAACAATGGTAAAGCATCATTTCTGAGCGGAAATAATTGTTCGAGCGTCCTCTCTAGTATTTTATCTGGAAAAACTTGAGAAATTTTTACCTTGAGGAATTTGAAAGCAGCAGTTGGAGAGGCAGCAACCCGTAGCAGCCGAGCCTTGACGGGTACACCAGAGACGCTGTCGATGGCCGTCAGTGCAGTCAGCACGAGCTTGTAGGCCGACAGCGGCGTCCTGATCATCACTAGCCCGCACTCACAGCCCAAGTAGTTTACTGGAAGTTACAGGCACAGTATTAAAAATACAAGCAATTTAATCTTGCAGCTCAAATACAAGTAAATTACTGGAAGTTACAGGCACAGTATTAAAAATACAATCAATTTAATCTTGCATCCCAAATACAAGTAAATCACTGGAAGTTACAAGTAAATTATGTTACTCATGTAAAAATTTCAAAGCTACATACAACTAAATACATAGCAAAACGGTAATAGCCAACAAATTCAAAGGATATGTAAAAGAAACGGTGGAGCTAACCTTAATTTCTTTGATTTTTCAAGAAATTTTATCATTTTGGATGATCTCGAGACAGAAATTTCAACATACAACATGAATTGATATTGTGTAAAATTAAACGCTCAGTTCACACAGAAACAAAAATTAACAGTACATATTTCATCCAAAACTTTCATGATAGATCTACATATACAGGGTGGCCCATAAGTAAGGTACCTTTTTAAAATTATTACAGCTATAAAACTACAAATGGTAAAGAGATTTGGTTAACTCAGAATGAATGAGAAGATTCCAGACGATTCCAGCAACGAAGATGATTCCAGAACTTCGCAATCTCAGCTACGAAAGACGTCTTCAACGCCTTGAACTTATATCCCTAAAACAATGAAGACTGCGAGGACAACTTATTGAGACCTTTAAGTATCTCAATGGCCTCAACAATGTTACCTTGGAAGGGCTCTTCGAAAGAGACGGTAACGTAAGAACCAGAAATAACGGTCAAAAACTATTACTGAGAAACTTCAAGACATCTCAAGCTATGAACTTTTTTCTCGTTAAAATTGCCGCAACTTGGAACCAGCAGCCAGAAAACATAGTTTCTGCTGGCACTGTGAACACATTCAAAAATCGTCTCGATAAATTTTGGATTACGAACCCATCCAGTACTACATCCTACTAACTATGTCCCTAACTCCTTAAGGTTAATGTATGATTGAGATAAATTCTCGTGACATAAACGCCTGTGCGTGAGTGATATGTGTGCACACNCTCACGTTGTGTGAGTCAATACTCCCTTTGTGTGAGTCAATACTTCCTTTATGTGAGTCAATACTCACGTTGTGTGAGTCAATACTCACGTTGTGTGAGTCAATACTCACGTTGTGTGAGTCAATACTCACGTTGTGTGAGTCAATACTCACGTTGTGTGAGTCAATACTCACATTGTGTGAGTCAATTATTCCTTATAGTGATATAGTGCTCTAGTTGCGTAAGAGAATGTTCTTCTAGAAGATGATGCTCGTGTTCTGGAAGGTAGCGCTTTTAACGCTATTCCCCGTGTGCAATAACGCTATCCCCCGTGTGCAATAACGCTATCCCCTGTGTGCAATAACGCTATCCCCCGTGTGCAATAACGCTACCCCACGTGTACAATAACGCTATCCCACGTGTGCAATAACGCTATCCCACGTGTGCAATAACGCTATCCCACGTGTACAATAACGCTATCCCACGTGTACAATAACGCTATCCCACGTGTGCAATAACGCTATCCCACGTGTGCTGTCGTAGTGAAGTTCTCAACAAGGTTCTTGGAAGATCTTAATAAATTGAGCTTGTGTGATTCTTTGCAGTTATTATACTTTTTTAATTAATTGCCTGTAATAATGAGTAACATATCGGATTGAAGCTCTCGGATAAAAAAAGAAGTTGAAAAAACTTTCAAGGTTATGAGTACATTATAATTGCGTAGAGCCTCATGAACGGGAAGCGTTTTTCTTGCATCTGAGTCAGTGCTGAGAGGAGGCAGAGTTTCTCAGTGTCCTGCCCTGGCTCCATGCCAGGCACTGGCCCCTCGTTGCGACGTTCAACTTAATTTGACACTTCACAAATCTTCACACTATGGCAATGCTCACCAGCTCCTAATGCTCTGCTCTGCCTTAATGGCCGCCACTTGATCTAATGTTTCTTGTATTCTGAGCTATGCTTCAAATTGCTACTCGCTCTACTTACTTACCTGTAATTTGTTCTTTTGTTTTACATAATTAATTTATTTTCGTTTTTGTTTTATTCGTTTTCGTTCTTGTTTTTGTTTTACTCGTTTCCTTTATTCTTGTTTTTGTTTTACTCGTTTCCTTTATTCTTGTTTTTGTTTTACTCGTATCCTTTATTCTTTTTTTTTGTTTTACTTGTTTCATTTATCCTAATTTTTTCTTTACTTGTTTAGTTTATTTCGAACGCAGCATGTTTTGCAAAGAGGTAATGTGTAATCTTAATACAGGACTGTGATGAGGAAGCTCTGTAGGACGTAATGCCATCCATGTTTCTACAGAACGAATGAAGTTAACATTATATGTCTGATATTAAAACAAAGTCGCGTTAGGTGTAGAACTAGCCTTTATACTGTCTAGTACGAGTAAGATGAAAATTATTATGCTATGTTTCGTTGTTCGTATGTGCTTTATAGAGGATTTTTTTACTAATGAATCATTTTTTCAGTATATAGTTCTCGTGTAAACTCAAATTTATATTTTCCATGACATTCATTCGTTGTCTTCGATGATCATGAAGCGCTGTCGTGCTGCATTTGTATTGTACTTCTCTACCAGCTTGGTCGACTGGTGAGCGAATCTGCTTGCGAGCGGGAAGACCCGGGTTCGAAACCCGCTGCCGACATGGTTGACGCGGCTAGAAATACGGCATGGGACTTGGGTAAAACAACCCAATAATTATCGAAGTAATTATCCGACCCAAGAATGGGCCAGAAGGTTCGTTCCTATAGCCTCATTCTATTCTATTCTATTTCACTTCTGTTTTGAAACTTCGAAGGAAAGATACTTGATCTTTCCGTAAAAACTTTAGTCGAACTTCGACCCCTGCATAAGGATCTTGAATAATGGCGGCACTCTACAGATCTTCTCGTTGACTTGATGCATCCTGGCAGCCAAGTTCTGCCATTAGTTCCTCACAGACGACATCGACGCGCTAAAGTTAGACCAAACGACGTCGATTGGTCATCTCTTTTGGCTAGTTTGCACCTCACATTTCTTTACTTGAACTAAGCTTCTGTTATTTGGTTGACGTTTTGACCTGGGGACTTGAACAGCAGTCCTGTTTGCCGTTTTGATGAAGCCCATTCGATAGAATTTTTTTTTGTTTTTTTTTGTGCGCAAAATTTTATTTGTAACCTATGGAAATGTCGGATCAATGATTTTTTATTGCATAGCTCAATTATTTTTGCTATTATTTATATTTTTTATAAACCATTTGGTCTGATTCAAATAAATTTTTACTGATTTACTTTGGAATCAGAGCGGTTGAACATCTTGGCTAAAGCGTCCGTACTGGTGTCCACCACGGTCACATTCTGAGCATTGTACTATTGAGGTTATCGCTACAAATTTCGGAAGGATTTGCCCAACTGCAATCATATAAACAATGGACTAGAGGAAAATGACGGTTGCACTCTTGCGATTGTAGCGCTGCTCGTAGATTATGGTAGGTAGGATTCCTACACTCCTCATGGAAAGGTGTAAATGGAAATATTGCTCGTATTTGTGTGCAGTGCGTGAGATCTACCATTTTTCAGAGGTGGTCCTAGTTCTACCAGCACAGAGGCCGCACTGTTGATCGCATATGGTTGTTATAGGTACAGTTTAGTGGTATTTTCTTAAACATTTTTTCCACTATTCTTTTTTTCTTTCACTTCTGTGAAGGAGGCATCCGGCCTACCAACCTTCTGTAGGCGTGCCTTCGATGTCGTTTGTGTGAAGTTCTTTCTTTAATATTTTAGCCTCCTGACAACTCACTGCACTTCGCTAGAACACACTTTCAGCTGCGATAGCAGAGAGGCAAAGCGGTATTTAATCTTCACTAATTTCGGTTCTCATCGAAATGTTAGTTACCTTCAAATACTACTAGTAGAATCCATTCATGCCACACTCTGAAACATACTTCAAAGAGTTTTCGGTGAGAACTACTCACGTTCTAAATTAATACTTTTGTTAAAAGGGATAAATTCATCATTTGCCTTTGATAGCAATGCATTTTTTAATTTTAAACTCAGTGAAGAAGTTACTGACATGTGTGACGAGGTCGTGATAAACGATTCACTGGAGTACGAGGACATTAGTGTTTATTTGTCGTGCTGTTGAATTTTGATTTATTCATGTGTAACAGTGCTTCGAATAATTTGACTTTAACTTTTATTGGAAGATTTACTGCTCAATCTTATACAAGGAATCTGATCTTTGACACCTTCCGTTTATTTCACAGGTCAGAAGTTAATTCAGCAAGTATAAATGACAGAGTACGTGTAATTCTAGAGTGGCCTTAAATTGGTGTATTTTTGTCACACGAGTTCCTAATGTTCAAGTGGACATTTCACTCGTGACAGCTGCTTTTAAAGATCATTGTGCTAGTTGTGACATTGATGATCCTGATTGCAATTCCTGACATTTATTTTATGTTATCCTGTAATGTTTTTAGTTTTCCTTGTTCATCGACTTTTCGCCAACGTATGTGGTTTTCCCTGACAATTATAGAATCTGATACAAAATTAAGTTACATGAAGTGATGAGTTGTGTCGGGCTGTGGGTGACGTGAGATTGCTGCTGGATGCCGACGTCTGGTCAACAAGCGCGTCTGAATTGGCGCTCCTCGGCAAATACAAAGCGCGCTTGTGGAGAGACGCCCACGGGGTTTGTTGGTGATTTTCGAAGGATGCTCATTTTTTTAATGGTTTAGGAATAAAAAATGATGAATTTTCTGTACAATTCTACACAAAATTAGAAAGTTCAATATTTCTTGCAGAACGGTGGAAATTTTTGTTTTATATTACGTTTTTTATTGTCATTATTTTATTTTTCGGGGGATTGTATTTTTGTATGAATACAGATATACTGCATACCTCCGTGTGTGTGGTTACATATGTGATCGTATACGTAGATATACATATATTATTTGATGTATGATATTAGTGCCATCGCCGAGATCTCTAACGTATCCTTTGAGATAAAATGTGAAAATAAGCGTGGACATCAAGAATATCCTTTCTAGCTACTGTAGCGTGTGTGTGTGTGTGTGTGTGTGTGTGTGTGTGTGTGTGTGTGTGTGTGTGTGTGCTATTGGAACTATTTACATCTTGTTTTGCAGTCTGTCAAGCTTGTATGTTGAATTTCTGGTTATAACTGATAAAAATATTCTGTATCATCAAATAACGTCTTTACGTACACCACTTACTGCATTTTTACATCAGAAACTGAACCTAGCAATAGAGAGAGAGACCTGGTCACGGAAGCTTTTCTTGTAACAAGAAGCTCTTGTGTTCCTTGCTGTGAGTTAGACAGGGCATCACTTCATGCAGAGAGGGGGGCAGTATGCTCCTGACATCTCATCTAGCTCCCAGCGACACGCACCGTCCACCCTAATGCTAAGATACACACTCAACGCTGCATCCGCTTTTAAGCTCAGCTCTCAGTATAAAGTGAATATGTGTTGCGTCCACTACCTCTATTGATTTCCTTATTCTTCCATCACTTCGAGTTCATTTGGTGTGAATTGGTTCTGTTTGAACGTTGGCAGACTGACAACTAGAATAAGATTGTTTTATTCGTTATTCGTTCGTTTAGTATTTGTTCGTTTAGTACTGATACTGATCAGTTGCTAGGCTCTTATCTCTACTGTACAGTCACGGTATTTGAAACTAGTATTCTTAATGATTGTCATTGAATTACCATAACCAGCCTTTTCGTTTGCACAACATCTTTTTCACAAATGCGTTGTGGTCATGAAGAGATTGATAATTTCCTAAAGTGTTGCTCATCCTTAGGAGCAAGTGATTTTGTTATGTTAGGGCATACGACTGCAAATTAAAGAAGCAGGTTCTGTTTTTCTTAGTCGTAATTAATTTAGCACTCAGGATCCAGAAGTACAGAAAACTTGTTGTATTTGGGACTTAGCCAAAAAAATTAAGACGGTGAAACAAAGTTTTTTGATGATAGAAAAGTGAGGGTTATAGGATACTGTACAAAAATATTAGAATAATTTATATCAAGTAAAGCTTCATATTTGGAACTAGTAGATCTGCACGTGAAAAAATTCACGTGTTTTTATTGAACTTTTTCGTTTGGTTTGTCAGTCAACACAGGCTTTGCAAATAAGTTTCTACATTGAAGGATGTGCCTTTGGTATCCACAATACAATTCTTACGATACATGTATACCCTACCGAATTTTCTCCTATCTAAATCCTTAAGAGCCTGACAGAAGGACGAACCAAGCAAGCAAGCAACAAAGTGTGATTTATTATGTAGTGGGATCAGATGTTATTAACTAACCTTTTCGCCTAGTCTAATAAGTCATGTGACATTTTCCTTACATCCATTATTGAATGTAACTTTTCGAGTCTTGTAACGATCGGTTTTCTTTTGAGTTCTGCTTAAGAGGGCTGATGTTATCAAGTCTGTGTTCAATTTGTAATTGAGTCATAATTTGTGTCGGATTTCGTCTGTTTAAGGTGTCATGAAGCTATTCTGGTATGAAAGCGTGCATGCCGACACATCATTTGACTTTCAGACTTCTTTACTGTTTGCACTAACGAATTTATAGATAACTTAGCTCTTAGATTGTAGTGTTACGATACGGCTTCATAGGGCACTAACCGTTATTTATCGTGGAGATACATTTATTTCTTCTCCCGGTATTCATCCATTCTCTGTGCTTTAATTATATCAGCAGCTGAATCAGCAATTTACCAAATTTGCGAGGTCATGCAATGTAGACCCTAAGATATTATCATGAGCATATTTGGACAAGACCTGCGATGTCTGCTGTGCCTTATGAGGCGTCGCTTGTACATGCCGGTGCGAGGGAGCTTCCACTCGTGGAAGATCTGTGCGCGCTTTATGGCCTCGAGCTGCCGTGGGCTACGTAAACCATGTCCAGATGTTGCTTGTCTGTTTCGTTTGCGCGTCTGCAGAGTTATACATGCAAGCAATTGTAATAACACTACTAAGGAAGGTTTTCATTAGGAATATTACTGAAGGCTGGTCGTGTGAAGACAGTGTGTTGTGTATCAATTGAAATTTGACGTTAAGTAATGTAAGTAAAGAGCTCCTGCGGAATGTCATTAGTTGAACTAGCCGTGCTGGTGTGTCATAGCCGGGCAAAGATAGAAACTTCATTAAGGTAGCAGTTAGGAGGAAATGTAGCCATTTTGTTCTTGATGTTGGTCAACATGAGTTTGATTATTATTGAAGTTTATTGAAGGATGCGACAATTTCAGATGAGGGCTTGACGAATCCGGGTCGAGTGCAGGGCATAACATTTATGAACTGGCATTTCATTAAATTTGAATTAGAACCATGCTAACTTTCGGAACTCCTTCCCAGATGTAGGAGACACGCAGCACGAGCATCAAGGTACTGCTTACCCTATTTACAAGTCGTTAAGACAATGGCTTTAGTGGTTGTGCATTGAAACGAAAGCGACGACCGTCAACGTACTAACAGGCGTTGGTGTTGACAGTTCTATTGTCGTGCAGGAGGGAATGATTGTCGATTTTTCCCCTGCTTTTAAGGTGTCGACAACTCTGAGTTAATTTTTTCCCTCATTCTTTCACACATTATTTATGGACGTATTCTGAGCCCAGTTTTTTCGCTTCAGCTGAACGATTATCATAAATATGAATCCGGAACAGCACTGAGCTAATTTTACATCCCCATTCGCTTCTACACCAGAAAAGCAAGTTTTTTTTTGTCCCTGCGGGTGGTCACTAGTGTAGACAATGTGGATTCGCTTGTCATGTGGCCACCGTGAGTTGATAAGCTCGAAGTAGGTTAAAACTGCCTTCATGAGCTTATCCATACTTGTTTCTCATAGTCGTGGACTAGTTTCAGTTATACTGGGTACCGGAAAAGTAGATTTGTGTTTCATATTAAGACTTGTCTATAAGTTCATGTAAAAAATCTTCAGAGTGTCGGAGCTTTATTCGCATGTAAATATAATTCATATTTAAATACAAATACGGGGTGTACGAAAACCCCCTAGCAATGCAGGCTTGGATTCTCCTTATTTTGTCCTTAAACACCGCGATTTGAACATGTCTACTAATGATAATCTATGCAAGTACTCAATAACTTTGAGATCATTCTTTATATTGTGTGGGCATATATTTCTAAGACATCATTGGTATGGTTTAGTACGAGTTCATGGTTGTGAAGTTATTGTAGTTTTTTCTTTTGTTTTGAGTCTGTTGTCTGAACGCGTAAGCATTTTGCCGCTGTCAAGATGACACCTAGAACTTTTCTCATCCGCCCTGTCTGCTGCTTGTACTCCTTATGTTTCTCTCCGCATGTCCTGTTTGTCGCTGGTGCTCCTCTTTCTTACCCCACATCTCCTTTTTGTAGCTGATGTTCCTTTTGCTTATCCCACATGTCCTGTTTGCAGCTGGTACTTCTCTTGCTTACACCGTATGCATCTGGTGCTACTTGTTTTCTGTTGCATGCCTGTTTTCACCTTGTACTGCTCTTATTGTCTGCCGTACGCCTTGTTTGCAGCTGGTACTCCTTGTCATCCGTAATTTTCTTAATTGCTTTCCCAGAACTTTGTATCGCTGGCTAACGACCGTGTTGAAAAAAGCTCCTCTCCTTTAGGAGTTTTCTTCGACTTTTTCCGCCCGTTCCTCGGCCAAATCCCTGCAAGCTGAAGCTCTCGCTCGTAGCTTCGTGCTACATAATGAACTGTATTAATTTGGGTCTGCTTCATATCCTTGTGCTTCCATTTTGACCTCGAGCTCTTTTCGGGTAACTGAAATGAGATTTTTCGTATGTAACAATGGTGGTATATTTGAGTTCCTTTACATTTGATTAATTGTTAACCAATTAAGGGGGGCATCTGAGTGAAAATGGTAAACTTTTCCGATTTTCGGTTTTGAGTTGTGATTCTTATGGTGGTAAAAAAGGGACACGATCGTTTGTAGATAATGATTTTCCCTTTCCAAAACTCTTTATTTTTGTTCGAGAATGAAAACTGTAAGAGGAGATCGATTTGGGTCGAAAATGCAAAAAATACCTTATTTACCCCCTGAAATCGCCATTATTTCGGAAAAATGAGAAAAAGTACATGAATACAATGTGTTCTAAATCCAATCTTACCAAATATGTTGCGCTCAATTTTATCGTACCATGCAGTTAAGCTTTTCACTAAGATGCCCCCTTAATTGCCAGTATTAAACATGTTTTTTGAAAAATACTGCCGACATCTTCTACAACCCGTCGAAGTGTGCTGTATGAATTTAATAATCACATTAGAATTTGTTCCATTTAATCACAAAAAATGTTTCATGTGACGTTATAGTCATACGAGTTGTATAAAAATCCGTTCCAAAATAAAAACGTTAGTCGTTAGTGGATTAACTGAATATAAGTAGGGTCTGGTTACCTAAATGTAACCAGAAATAAGAAAACTTAAAAATTTTGTTTGAAGACGCTCTATCCAGAACGTCTGTCACGGCAATGGAGTTCCTTTTCTCACATCTCATACAGCGTGTGCTGTTAGAACGATTTCTCGTGTTATCTGGAAATTTTCTTTCCTATATGCACATTAACGAGTCATGCTGCTGTAGCAGACCCTTCTCAAGCACGGAGCTTAACTTGGTTAATCCTTCATTTAACTCACCTTGAAAAACACGGACTTGAGTGACTGAGCATTAGACAGAATTCAACAAGGCGAGTACAAAACTATCGTTTCAAAATTTCCTCAGTATCTTAGCGACGATATTGCCAATTCAGTAGAGACATAAACTTGAATAGTGTACTCTTTGAAGTATCCAACCCAGTACACACCTAAAGATTGTTTGAGGGTTATAGCTCATATGAAAGTTACAACTTATGAGGTTTATGGCTTATTTGAGGATGACAGCTTATAGGTAGGTTATGACTCATATGAGGGTTATGGCTGACAAGAGGGGAATGGTTTACATGAGGGGTATGGTTTATACGAGGGCTATGGCTAATACGAGGGGTATGACTTATACGAGGGTCATGACTTATACGAGGGTTATGACTTATACGAGGGGTATGGCTTATAGGAGGGTTATGACTTGTACGAAGGGTATGACTTTTACGAGGGGTATGACTTATACGAGGGGTATGACTTATACGAGGGGTATGGCTTATACGAGGGTTATGGCTTATACGAGGGGTATGGCTTAAATAGGAGCTATAGCTTACATATATAATGGTTCAAATCTCATGTAGATTAGATTTTTAAGGATTTTAAGGGCTTTTAATACCGTTTTGATTTTTTTTCAGTTGATAGATATTTAATATTAAGTGCTGGACCGAATTGTTGTATTTTACAGTAATTTTTTCATGAATTTACATGCCCTACTTTACTTGGGTTACTTGAACTTGTTTCTCTCAAAAACAAATTCAATTTTGTGGAGTCAGTACGCACTCACACCTACCCTTTGTACATAACTTCGTACACCACTTGACTATATGGTAACTTATCTTAATATGTCATTATTAATTGCAATATAACTAATCCGTAAATTTAAGTATTTCACTTACCTAAGTTATGTCATTATTCGAAATTATTGGTGTAAAGAAACACCAGCGTAAAAGTACCAATCATTTTACTGTGTTTAGTACAGACTTAATCTAACATATACTCGTTATATTATAGAGTATATAGTATCTTTAGACATGTTCTCATTCCATCGTAAATTGAGTTACGACCTAAGTTTTATTAAGTTTTTTGGTGTTCTGCTCTCTGATGCCATCCGCTTTTGTTCTGACTGCGATGTCGCTAGACGCAGAATTTTGAAGAATATTAAATTATTCTTTACTGACAAGCTTGTGACATATATTTCTGCTATGAGAACTGGACGTACATTTAAACATGCGCCAACATGATAATTTCGCATAAATACGGCATATAATTATTCCAGGATATTATGATATGAATAACTTTTGTTGCCTCTTCCGACTAGACTTTTTTTGCGTTATGAAAGTAAAAGATTGGATCAGGAGTGCTTCAATAGTGTTTGTATTCATCAAAAGAACTTTCCAGTTATTGAAACTGATCATTCTCTTTCTGCTTGTAAACAATCAGTGAACATAGATGTTTTGTTCTTGGGGTAACTTTATTAGAAAATAGAACAGGAAATTCAGAGTTTATTTACGAAGAGTTAGTATTTTTCAGTGTTTTAGCAGGAGTTACTCATGTGTCCCGTATTTGAAGTAAATTAGATTTCTTGATCTTGTTGATAGGCAAAACTGTCTCGGAACCTTGCTCATGTGTTTCCAGTCGATCATTTATCAAGTTAGTAGAGTAATATCGATACTCTATCATAATACAAGTTGTCTACGCTTTATTTTTGACGGAACATACTGAGTCATAATTGTTCTTTTAATATTGGTATTGCGATTGACCAGTGGGAGCACGATCGCATGTAACTCAATGGCATCAGAGCACTTGCATATCATGAACAAACACACAGGGTTATTTCATATAGAATCTGTTTCACAATATCATGATGGGAATTCTAAGAAAATTACGAGGGATTATGTGCGTGTCCTTTTTAAGTTAGCCAAATGGACGAGTTTCTTTGGGATTACAGCTTGACTGAAAGTGCGGCGCCACTCGGGGAGCAATTGAGGAAATTACTCTGTAATGCAGGCATGATCTCATGCCACATGAGGGCCTGAAGAGAGTAGGCCTGTCCGCCACCTGGTCGCCTGTGGCGGTGAGGTTAGGGCTCCGTAAAGGGTTGTAGAGTAATAGGCTCACGTATGCCTCACACGCATGTTGAGGTTGTCTCTTCACGTCTGCCTCACACGCATGTTGAGGTTGCCCCCTCACACGCATGTTGAGGTTACCCCCTCAAACGCATGTTGAGGTTGCCCCCTCACACGCATGTTGAGAATGCCCCCTCACACGCATGTTGAGGTTGCCCCCTCACACGCATGTTGAGGTTGCCCCCTCACACGCATGTTGAGGTTGCCCCCTCACACGCATGTTGAGGTTGCCCCCTCAGGTGTTTCCCTCAACGAGGTACACTGAAGAAAACATGGTGCCTGCTAAAGGGTCAGCAACGCCCAAACTTCGCGTGCGTGTAGTACTTACCTTTAAGTCTGTGGAGATATCTGGATATGAAATAGTCTTAGTTGAACAAAAATAAATGTTTTCACTTGAATTCTGTAATAATACAAGTAAAATAATATTGAGGGCATAATTTTGGGGTGGCCAAAGAGTGCATTCGGTAACCAAATGAAGTTTGGGACCGATAAAAATCGAACGAAGTTTGTGACCGACTGAATGTTAGTACTAATTGTAAGGCGCCTTTAGCCAATCTATCCTGGCATGTCAAGCCGTGCTGTTGAAGCCCATGGCAGTTCTGCTCATGGACTGTCAGGTACGACCTGGGAGTGAGTACGACAATTTTGGCCTTTTGAAGCTTTTCATTTTTGTTTCTCCATTAATGCCAACTGACGAATCAACTTGTCATATCAAAAACGTTGCATGTTTTCAATACAATATTGCGAGAAACAGTAGGAGGTTGTAACTTGTTCATAACTCGTTCAGTACTCGCCTCGTTGCGATTTCATTTCTCTACAGTATTAAAATTTTATAATGTTTTCGATGTTGCAAGGTGACTTGCCAGTCGGCAGTTGTGGATTAATCTGCCTCCGTCCAGCATTCAGTGTACGAGTATCATGAATACAGGCACACCTGAGAAGTTAAAGTGAACTTGTACAGGCGAGTTGTGTTGGCTGATGCCACAGGCTCGGTCAGGAGCCGCCGTAGTTGTATGGAGGAAGGTCTATGAAAAGAAAAAATGCATGAAATATTAGGAAAAATAGTGTAATTCGAGTGTCGATCATCGTCTCAATTTTCATCATACCAAGTTGATATGAAGTGGTGTCTTTTCGAGGGAATTATGGCTAGCTGAGGAAGTACCAACCATGGAACCAGTCTTGTATATCGGTCATCGCCTTCTTCACTAGCAATTTTGAAGGGAACTCGCATTAAAAAGCATACGCTGATTTTTTGTGTTCTAAAATCTCTTGGGGAAAATATTTTGTGTTACAAAAGCGAGTCCACTAACGAATTGCTTGCGAGCATTTATCTTGCTTCCATTGTTTCTTGAACAATCACTGGCAAAAGTTTTCACAGACAATGAGCCCTCAAGTTAGTTTGTCCTTGAAGAATCTCGCTAATTTTTTATTGCTTTGTTAAAACTGACTCAAAATTTTCCATTTATCCCTGACCAAATGAATATACAAACAATTAAAATAGTTCATACCACTATCTCTATCCGGATCTTGAAATGGACAACTTTGCTAGTGGTCGATAGCTCGTGTGATTCTGAGCAGCGAGTTACGTTATGATGTTGCTTGGGTAACCAAACTTTTCCGCTCATTTTTAACAAGCAAGTATTCAATGAGGGCTGTCCGAAATCATTTGATGCTGAAAATTACGAATTTCAGAGTTGAATGCAAATAAGGCAAAGCATATCTACAGAGTTTGACACGAACTTTGGAAATGAGGAGATTACAGTAGCCAAAAATTTGAAGTGAATTAAGTTTTTAGGAATGGGGCGACGAGTAATAGCCCGGAGAGACGAGGCGTTCTGTCAACGAAATGGACGGCTGAGCGGACTAAACGGAGATGGATGAGCCGGAATAGATTGACTGGCTGCGAGAAAAGACAAATTAGTGATACAGTGAAGTACTTACGCTGAAAAAGTACATCTATTCACCGAGAAGACAGATCATGTGTCCAATTGGCTGCAAGGTATCAGTTTAAAGTTTTTCAGTGTGAATCTTTGATTCATCTACGCGTTCATGAAAAAAAACCCTTATTAAGACTCTATTTCACTATCTCTGCATCTCAGACGATTTCAGTGGGCACTTATAACCCTGCGCATTGGTATGCAGAGGCAATTTTTACGATTGGTCGAATCAATCACTGGCATGGAGGTATGTTTGCGTAGTAATGTCAGACTGTCAGGTTTCATGTTAGAATGTTGTGCACCCCTTTCACATCTCGCAGAAGACTTTGTGATGGTGGGGGTATGAAAACATGATTTTCAAGTTGTGTTGATTTATTTACGCATTTACTTATGCGATTCTAAGGAGGGGTATGTAATGTGAGGGCTTAATATTGAAATTAATGCTAAATGCCAATAAAGAAGATGTCTAGTCAACAAAAACAATACCATTAGTAGTTACACAATTGCAATTCACGTTCACAGCGTGAGGCTACGCATACTTTGAAACTCTGAAGCCGTCTCAGAAACAATGCTTTCTCTGTTTCAGTTGAGGTAATAGGTCATAATCGATCCTAAGTTGCGATTGTGATAATTGTAACTGTAGGTAATTGAATTTTAATCAAAATTGCATTAATTATAGAATGTAAATAATCGAGCCTTGATTGCAATTCTGTTCATAAAAAATGTGGATAATCTTTGAATATGTTTAAAAGATTAAGAGTTTTGAGTTGGATAAATTTACTTTAGAGTTTAATTTACTTTGGACTCATTTTATTAAATTACAGAAATAAATTTGCTTAATTTCACCCTGTATATTGTTGCTCTATTAAATTAAAAAAATTGTTTCCAAGGGTTAATAAATTTTTATTTATGCTGAATGAATTGCATCCAATTTGAGTAGGGATCTCAATAACCGCTAGATATTTTTCACTGCCGTAATTGGCGTCCAGGTGGCGTTACGAAATGATTTAATCAGACAAATTAAATGATACTACGATACCAACGCGTGGACATGACACGAGACACGGCGAATGTCAATAAATTTGTTGCAACTTTCTTCTCATGATTTAAATTGAGTTTTTCTTTATGAATCCTTCATTTTGATTGGTGCTGATTTCATTTTTTTGTATGAAAGCTTGTGAAGTTTTCACTGGGAGTGAAGTTATGTTTTCAAGCGGACGCTACGTGAACAGTGTTTCAACCCCGCTGTTGTTTGTTACCTTATTTCCAGTAGCATTTCTCATTAATGTTGACATATTTAAACATAAACGATCAGTAATGTGTAACAACGAATGCCGTGTACTGATAACGCAACAGCATAAATAAGGCTATAATATCCATTGCGATAAGTGTGCTTGAGTGACATCTCTTTTGTTAGGCTTAAGTGGCACTCTATTCTCTAGTAGATCGCTGTGTACTACGACTACAATAATTATATACAGTAAAATAAGAGACAGCTAACCCTACATGTTTGTGAGTGTCAACACTGTGTGCAAACACACGTACTTTCCAAACTTTTGTATTTTCCTACGTCGTTTTCAAAGGCGAGAATGGACTTCACGTCGTAGTGATCTCGGACCTTGACGAGAGATTAGTTGAACGTAATTTTTGCTGCTAAAAAGGTCATCGGTTCGAAGAGGCGTTCTGAGGGCTGACCAATTAGACGGTATCTTCACGTCCTGGTTATGAATGTCAGTTCTATATATGATGGTGTACGTATCAGGAGGTCTCGATTAAATATGGCTCATAAATTGGACGTTTTGGCTTACGAATCAAACGATCTTTGAAAGCTAATGGGCGACCAAATTAGACGGTCGTTAGCTGATGAGAGCTCACCAATCAGATGGTTTTTGTCGGCTACAGGCTGGCAAATGAAAACATATAAAAACTAGACATTTTTCTATTATATTATTTGAGTTGTTCTGAGTATTCCCTAAACATAGCCGCTGTTGTCAACGTTGGCACTGAACCGCAGTTGAAGCTTCACTTGAAGCAGCGTGGCTACACCTGTTTTACATCCACCGCGGTGCTCGGGTGTGTGAGGCAGTCGCTGATTGCCTTGCACGGTAGTATTTTAGTCATTGAGATCCTCGTAGGTGTCTCGAGTCTGCAGGCGACAAATTCATTCGAGGATGCAAAACTCGTCAAATTTTTAACTCTTTTTAACTGAGCTACGCGGCCTAAGCAGCGTTCTGATGTAGCCCGCCTTGAAGTGAGACTAGTTCGATAAATTAAAAAACATCTCTTATTTTAAGTTTGGGATTAATTTTCAAGGGACTCGTAAATTCAGTATAGGATTAACTGGCTAACAGTAGGAGTTAAATGTATGGTGCTCACCGTGACATCTCTGGGAATTGGATTTGCGTTTTACCGTGCCTTGATATCATGTTCGTATGACTGTCCTTCTGTTCCCTCCTGCTGTTTTACTTAGTCGCAAGTTGTGCCAAGGGGCATAATAGCTTCTGTGCTCAGATGTTTCTAATAACTAGTTTAATTAATTGTTTCAATTGACCAGAGTTTCGGAACTTCTCTACGGCGCAGTCTGTAGAGGCTTGTTTGTGTGGCGCCTTACCAGTACCTTGTAAGTTCTTCTAATGCCTTAACAGCTTGGGCCTTGTAGGTTCTGTAGCCTTTGATGAAATCTCACTAAAATCTCATTGTGTGTGGCTGAGAATGTCTTCTCTCTGTGCAGATTTATTCATGACTCAAGTAGCTGAGAGTCTTGAACAGTAATGTACTGCTTCCCTGATAATGTGAATTTTTCCTGTTTATTTGTTGCCAACATCATTCACTACATTAGTACTACAATTCACTTTAAATTTCTACGGCGTTGGCTGAGGCAAGTGAACCTGCACATTGTGCGTTGCAAACCCCATACCTCGTGCGTTACTGTCACATTAGCGCATCATTAAAGATGATCACGTGACGCTGTGACGGCTGTACGAAATGTGAACCTCGAACGTGAGCTGTACAGCAGCAGCGCTGAGACCTACAAGCTTGGCAAGGCACCAAGGAGAGAAGACGGTGGTACAGAGACACTGCGTACACTTGGAGGTACTATTGGCACAAGCCGACGTGCCAATCACCTTTGCTATTTTAAGTGACAAACTTAGGCTCTGACGCACTGGGAATTCACAACTATCTTCCTACTCGAATACAGTCTAAAGTTACGTCCAGTGATGCCCTTTCTTAAAGAATGACGGTAGGTTTTTAAGGCATCAGGAATATCCATATGAAGAAGAGAATCTGAATTCCTGTAAATAACGAGTAACGTTAATTTATACTGCATATTTTCTTACTATTTGTTTGTATTTATAAATCAGAGGAATCAAATTCTACCCCAATCTTCAGTTCATACTCATGCATCATGAACGTCTAAAAATAAATAAATAGCATATACAGTATGCAATATTCTTTACTAAAATGAATGATATTGTTCATGTTGGCCGTGCTCGTGAGCTTTTAATTTAGCTATAAGAACACTAGGTGCTTTAGAGGTGCTGTCACCAACAAAGCATTGAAGCTGGCCGGGTGATAGACTCTTCATCACTAATTGGCGGCCAGCTATTTTAGAGCTCGGCGTATGAGACTCGACCGCTTTAAACTCGTGCAGGTGTTGGATCAGATTATTTTGCGCCTATTTTACGCGAGAGCAAGTGTGTGTGACGGACATGAGGTGTGTGCGGTGGCCCTCTACAGGCATCTCTTCACATTGCACTGCATCTCCCTCACAGGGCTAGTAACTACTCTCATTTTTTGGTTCCTCCTCTGCGGCAGGTGTCTGTATTTCTTTGTCGTCATTCATGCAATGTTGTCGTTGCGATAATAAAACAGATATTGCATTTAGACTTCTGAACTTTTCACTCAGTCTAGTCGACGTAGGTGGTAGGATACCATTTTTCCCCTCTCGCCTGGAGATTTTATTGTATTTTTATAAACGACTTTACAGCAATCAATAGTCATTTGCAAGCAACTGGCCGTAGTAATTGAGTTTTGCAATGTTTTTCAGTTCGTAATTTGAGATCTATTTTTTGTTTTCACTCGCTCCCAAACTTCTGATTTTAAGCTTTATTTTTTCTGTATCGCTTTCTCAGCTGGTATCAATCAATTCTGAGAGAATATATCAATGGTATGATCGAGCATGATTAATACTATAGTTTTAGTCTCCTTCTTGATCCTTCGTGACATTCTTTCCCATAATGCCCATTGTATGTATATCTTTGAGAAATTAAGTACGGAAATTTTCACAGCTTCGTTCTCTTTCACAGGCAACGTTGTGGTGTCTTTCCAAGATTAAAAAAATATGTTGCACCGTATAATGTTGACTTCAATATTAAGCTTTTCGCATTTCCCGTACAGGCACGAATGAAATACCGCAGTATCGCGTCAAGTAGCACAGGAAATTTCCCCACGTGAAGTTGAGTTCAATAGTTGCCACTTTACTTACCTCACCGGCGCAGGTAAAATGCTAATGCTGCGCTTCCTGCGCGGCTATAAAGGTCATTTGGGCGCCCGGGTGTGAGGGAGAACTCGAAACGTGAGGGAGGGAGGCGCTGAGCTAGCAGAAATGAGGGGTGAAACGTTAAAGAGGATAGAGGCTCCACCTGGTTGTCTTTTTACAGCTCTCTGTGATGCCATTTGCGCGTTTTCTGACACCCACTCACGCACGCGGTGCTTAGGCATTCCTGTTCTTGTTAAAATTTTTGAGCTCATGAACGCTTACGTGTCATGCTCAGTCTAAATTAATAAACAGAATCGTACGCTTTCGAATAACAAAATAAAATATTTGAGTGCAGTTTTTGATGATTTTGTTCACTCAAACTCGGGAGAAAAAAAGATGCTTTTGAGATTTGAATTAGTGAATCTGTTGTAAAGAAAGCTGATTAACCAAATAAAACATTTTCTATCTGACAAAAAAAGAAAATATCTACAGAAGTATTTCTGAGTTTTCATATTTATTGTACTTGGTGCGGACGAATGTTTTGCAGTGTTATGGAGTTCTGAGCTTCGCTCTCGTTCTACTCGTTCTTGAGTACCGCCAAGGTCAGTTATTTCAATTCACAAGATTATTTATAAGAATAGAATGAGGCTATAGGAACGAACCTTCTGGCCCATTCTTGGGTCGGATAATTACTTCGATAATTATTCGGTTGTTTACCCAAGTCCCATGCCGTATTTCTAGCCGCGTCAACCATGTCGGCAGCGGGATTCGAACCCGGGTCTTTCCGCTCGCAAGCAGATTCGCTCACCAGTCGACCAAGCTGGTGGTTGATGATAAATGATATAAGCCTTAAGATGATTCAGAAGCAGCTTATTTGACGTGTTTCAGTTATATTGTTAATTTCAATTATTCGATTACAGTTGCAATAAACCTCTTAAATTACATTGCTTTTGTGAATCTCCACTGTTCACGCCTCGTGAAGTATGAGACTACATACCACTGAACTGAAGTCTAAGAGTACAAGAGCGTCGAGTCGTACTTGAGGCAATTACTGTGAAGCTTTTTTGTAAGTTACTTGTGTAACTTAGGGTCGCTACTCTCTTGTTAAGGAGCAAATGCCTCGGTAAATTATGATGGTTGAAGAAGAACTATCGTACTTAATTAAGCAATTAATCAATTATGATGAATTTTCGTGTATTTCACTCGAAGTACAGAGCTGTGCTACTCGATAGAAATTTAAACGTGTAGAACCTTTTATGTGTCAAAATAAAATGCGGTAAATATTTTGAAAGAATCAGAATTTTCATGTAATTTTCTAGCAAAGTTTTTGTTTACAAATGAGAACTGGTCCTGCACTTGTTTAAGTACCAAGGACCATTGAGCTTCGCAGGAACTGTGAATGGTTAAAACCTGGGATAAATTATCTATATAATGGACAAAATTATTAACATCTTCGGTATGGGAACATAAGTTTTGGATTCGGGAACCAACGGCTTTTCGTTTGGAAAATTTTCTGTGGAAAAAAGCGTACATCTCACAAGCAAGTTCTTAATCCTCAAAATACACACATTCTTGTAAACTTTACGACGTAAGTTAAAAAAATTTTAAATTAGTGGTCTGGAATTATCCTGCTTCGACTACGAAGCTCTCCGGGAAAAGGGACTTGGAACTGCTCAACATGCTTTTATTCTTGACAACGTTCCGAAATATTTTTCAAGGAATTTCGGCCGGTGAAGCTTTGGAATACTGACTTTTTTGAGATTTTTTAGTCTAATTCTGAGCTATAACTAGTGGTTCCTAAGCTACCAGTCCTGTTCCAGCGCAATGGCGATCAAGAAGGCCTGTTATGCGCGAGTTATGGGCTTTACTTTGACAACTGACACAGAACTTCAATTGTCGAAGTCTCCTGGTGGCTCGAGGCACTAGCGATGTGTATTTGTTTATCTCATTTTGTTGTATATTTTCAAAATATTCGTGCTATCTTCACCAAGATTCGAGAATTTGTTTCCTCTGTAGATCCAATCTTAATTATTTTATGTCATTTTATTTGCTTTTATATTTAAATCTTATGGCTATGAATTTTTCTAACCATTAAAAACTTCCTAAGTTGAGACATCGTTTCAAATAAGAGCGTTCAATTTTGTACTCACCTGCTTGTGTAGTTCCCGCGTTGTTCTAATTTTTAATAGCTCGCGTAAGGTACACCGCTTGAGGGGTGGCGAAATGTTTGTAGTAAATACCGTGGAGTTACACAAGGTGGTGACGCAGGCCACGCCCTGAAGCACGATTTTGTCGTAGCCCAACTATCCTATCCTAATGACTACATGCAATGGAAGTTTTAGTTTACTCGACTTCATGGAAAGCTGTGCTAAAAATAAAGAGCGGGAAGCTTAATTTATTGTTTATATGTTCACTCCTAATGTCAAGAAATTAATAAAAGCAGTTAAAGTATCGCATAAGTCAAAAACTTATGTCATTCAAATCGTCCGAAAGATAAAAATTTTCGGGGTTTAAAGAACGAATAGGAGTGTGTTTGAATTATTTTTGAAACGCTATGGATGAAAACTTTAATTACATGGAAGTTGAATGAAAATTTGTTTAAACAATTGATCCACCTGCTGGAGCAGTGAACTCGGTATGTTGGAGCTTTTTTTTTAATGCCAGAAGCAGCGAATGGCAGTTTATGAGTACAGCGCGTGTGCTCTAATTTTACGGGTATATATTTTTAGTTACGACAATCTTATTCCGTTTTCGGTAACCAATGATTAAAAGCCGGTCAAGATTTTGATTCGTGAAGTACTTCGTTCTTATTTTTGTAAAAAATTGTCTGTTCTTGCATAAACCTATGGTTTAATTTTGAATGTCCTCTGAATCCTTATTTTTTGATCTGAATTAATCATAGCACCTTAAACCTCACTTCATGGAAGGAAGCGTTGAAGGTACGTGCAGCGTTTCATAAAGACTAACTTCTGAAAATGTGACTCGTGAGTTTTCCTCGTTAAGAAAGCGCATATTGATGCTGTGTCCTCGTCAAGGTGTCTTGGGTTCTAGGTGTGCCTCCAATAGTTGTTGCAGGAGCGTGTTTTTTCGTATACTTTATATGGTCTGTTGGTCTTTATCCTCTCCGTGGTTCTCGTGGTGGAGGCTGGTGTACTGTGCAAGCGACCTCTTGTGTACGAGCTTTCGCTTCCGTTTACATTCTTTTTCTCGCTTACTGCTTCTCTATTTTCTTAAAATGCTTTCGTTGGTTTCTCTGTTGACTGTAGGTAGTGTGCCAACCGAGACAACTGAAATTTGGCGCCTCTGTACTGCCAATACTGAACCTTTACTAAGTTTCTGTCTGATGTTGATTGTACTTGTATGGAAACTGTGATGAAACCTCGAATACCATAACATGCATTTTGATATAAGTTGTGAGATTTACAAGAACACTCATATTTCTGTGTATAATCTTTATTTCTATTTCCACTCGCTCTTTGAAAATTAAAGGCTTGAATGTTGTGCGTTTAAATAAAATTGTCATTCACGATCTACGTTTCCCTGAGTGTGATGAAAGAATTCTCATTTCTAATTAAGCTGCCTGCTATATGCATTGCAATAAATAAAAAACTGATTTCCTGTAGATATTTCATTCAATTGAGAGTTTTATTGGAAATATACGTTTTTGTTGTTTGTTTTTTGTTGCCCTCGTGTGTCAGAGGGCAGGTGGGCGAGTAACCCTTTCCCTCGCGCCGCCCACGTTCTCTGTTATTCGTGGGCACATTCTGAGGGAGACTGATGCAATATGCCTCGCAAATCGCTTTGTGTTGCATCCTCTATTCAGTGATGAAAAACTAGTGAATTAATCATCTTGTGATGCACGACGCCTGAATGATCTGCTGTTCGTGTCCTTGAGGAACGGAGAGCTGATATTTTTTAATAAACTAAAAGCTTCCACAAATTGTGAGCCAGCATTTCATGTATTTTTTTACGCAGTAGTTTCGATAGCTCGGGACTAATTTCTGAGTAGCAATATTGTTTAGAAATGATATTTTTTGCAGTATTGCAATGTTAAGTTGTATGCTTGAGTGCTCATACTTTATCTCTTTTTCTGAATTCACTGTCATGATACTTTGTGAAAAATGGTGTCTGTTGTAAGACTGCCATCCTCCTGTACAAGGTGCCTGCTAGTTCATGTTCTTCACACGTCAATGTTTTGGTTCTTTTGCATTGGTTCAGTGAACCAACAGTGTGGCACCCGAACGCATATCAACGAAAAACTATGAAAATATAAATAAAAACTCGTATAAATTTCAGAAACTCCTTTGCTTCTTCTTGGAAGAGCATTTTAATTTCATTGAATGAATGAATGATGGGAATAAAAAGGATTTTCGGTATTTTGCATCCTTAGCATATTCTACCGTTGTATACAGTATATACTGTTTTGGGAATTGCAGAGATCAGAATCGACATATTCCAATTTGTCCATGGTGATTTTCAGTAGTCCTGTTACTCAAAGTGTTTGAAAATGTTTGTATTGCATATGAGCATATAATCAATATTTTGTTGATATTTTTCTCACAATTGACCCAGCAGACAAGAATGTATAACCAACCGTACCAAGCTCGTGCTGTAGTTCATTAATGCTCATATAAAATAAAGCTTCTCCACAATGACAAATTGCAGCACTCAGTAGGCGCTCTACATACGTAATGGCTAGACCTCTAAATGAAAAGAACTGACACGCTTATCCTTCTGCAACTAATATACTAGCAGAAGAATAAGGATATACTTATCTCTTAAAGTGGTTATATTTCTTTGTAGAGGTGAAACTATCGTGGTAAATTGACTTCAGTTTCAAAAGCTCAAGTTATACTTCATGTCCATAAAAGTTACTACTGCCCAAAAAATATTTTTATCTTCATACTCGTATGAGAGGTCACGAGTTATGAGGTATGAACATACCTGTACATAGGTCTGTGTAGGTTTTTGAGTAATACTTCGACATTTGCTGGGGTTAATCTATAATTTTTTCCATATTTTTCAATGAAAGTCTGTTTTATGACCTACTCAAAATAAGCTGAAAGGGTTTGCTGGAGTACAAAATCCATCATCCACTTAGAAAATTTCCTGATACTCAGTTTCTTTTTATTCCCGGTGATAATTATATTTAGTGAAACATTCTCTAAGAACGTACTCAAGTCTGCATTTCTGCAAAACGGACGTGCGCATAATGAGCTCAAAACTGCGGTCCGCAACAGAGCTTCCCTGTTCACCGTGGTCCGGAAACCTTACATGGCCGCTTCCTCAAGCTTACCTCTTCAGTTACGCTGATTTAGCCTTGACCTCCCCGTACTGACTTGCATTGCCTTCTCAGGGTACAGCCTGCTTGCCTGGGAAATCCTCGAGTTTATTTCAAGCGCTATGTATGTTTTGCTCCTGGATCAAATTCTCTCGCTGTTTTTGATAGTGTTTTAAACCACGCGATCGATTTGCCCAGCTTCGTGATGTACTTCATCCTCTATGAATAGATTCTCCCAGAGTAATTTGTTTCTTACACGAAATGTATTTTGAGTGTTGAATGCACTGTGCCTTCAGTAGACCTGGCTTTGAGTATTCATATTTCTGAGTACCATAGTTATTTAAATAGGTAGTGATTTAGAAATAAGTTTTGATTCCAAAAATAAATGACATGCAATTAACATAATTTCTACAACTCGTTACTTAATGAAGAGTGTGTACCATATTTTTAATGCCAGTCAAAAAACCACAGATTCAAAGTTAGAGTAGAAGTTAAAGAATTTATTTTGCCTCTCTGGGCTAAAAATGCTCGACAAAGATCTCAAATTTTTTGGATTCTCTACCCAGCACACCTTGTCATCGGTGGGATTTTTGGTAATAAGCAAATTAAAGAACGAAGTATTTTTTTAATAAAGTCGATAAGAAATTACCAAGTTATTAGCTATCTGAAATCAGGGTAATAGATTGTGTTCCAAGCACAGAGCA
The DNA here is from genome assembly GCA_006783055.1 of Trinorchestia longiramus. Classification (NCBI taxonomy): domain Eukaryota; kingdom Metazoa; phylum Arthropoda; class Malacostraca; order Amphipoda; family Talitridae; genus Trinorchestia; species Trinorchestia longiramus. The sequence continues at coordinate 27,467 of VCRD01002450.1, read as the reverse complement.
TGGTCCTCTGTTTCAGTTTTGTAGATGCCTAGCTGCTTGAAATGAGCACCTAAATGCGCTTGAAATGAGCACCTAAATGCGCTTCGGGGGAAAATGTGAGCGTAGGCTTCGAGGGAAGAAAAAGTTATGGAATTCTATCGCTTTTTACGGCAATTAACCAACAATCTCTAACGCTGGACTCGAAATTAAAACGCACCTTTTTTCCGTCATCATTTAGCGAGACATTTGTTCCGACGTCAAGGGCTCCCACTTGTATTTATATTAATTTTTTAAAATGTGTAAATGGGAGATGCATTTTGGGACACATTGTCTCAGGAGGCTTTGTACACTTTTTAACCCCTCACTGCATTAATTATTTGAAAAATTTGAAAATGTCTCAGAACTGTGCTTCACCGGCTGATGTGTGTGTAGCAGTGGTGTAATACGCGTTTGTTTGGTACATGATCAGAACGTTCCTGATGTGGCACAAACAGTTACTGCGCCTCAATATTTATTTAACATGGTCTTATACGGAAAAAATAGGTATACGATAAATTTTGTTAAATTTTCACGGCTTCGTCCGCTGTGAAGTGTTGTGGCGAGAAATATTCAGTCCTTGACTAGCTTAAGACCATTGTAAATCAACCCCAAAACGGCCTCTACCCTCAGCGTAGTCTGCGTGTCAAGATGTCCTCTACCTTCAGCGTAGTCTGTGTGTCAAGATGTCCTCTACCCTCAGCATAGTCTGTGTGTCAAGATGTCCTCTACCCTCAGCGTAGTCTGCGTGTCAAGATGTCCTCTACCCTCAGCGTAGTCTGCGTGTCAAGATGTCCTCTAAAACTTGCAAGAGAACAGGTCCCTTGAATTGTCCTTCCTCTCGACTTGTTTTGCTCCTTGGTTTGTTTTGCCATTGATCTGTTTTGCCCTCGGCCTGTACGGCATTTAATCCTTTTTTCCCTAAACTTAGTTATCTCTTGACCTTTTAAAATTCGCAAATTTCAAGTGCCCAATTTGTGAAATGCGGGAATCAATTTCGAAAGCGATACTCTTCTAAAAGCATGATTAAAGCATCTTCAATTTCAGTGTACAATCTGAACCCAATTACAGCTTCAGTCTTAGTGATGTAATCTGTGGCTCTCCGTCTCTTCTTGACATGCTACAATGGATACGCCACCTTTCCATCAATACAAAATTACCAATATATTCTTATCATGATTGTTCATGTATATAATCTCATTACCCTGCTCTGATTCGCATATTTTCATAGACTTCGTTTTCTAAAAGCCAATGTTGAATCTCCACGGTCTTCAATTAAATCAACGTGTTTTGATATCATATTTCCATGAAATTGTTTTATTTATGCATGCTAGAATCCAACTCTAGCCAAACACGATTGAAAAATTTCAAGGTAAAAAAACAGCTTCCGCCTTCGCTTCTATTTAGCTCAACACTAGAGTTCAATCTCTGAGCACCTTGACATTTACTTCTGAGTAACAAATTTTACTCATTTTCCCCAAGTAATGCTGCACACGTGCCTTCATATCTGAAGAAGTCGAATCTAAGGAGCTGAGCTCATAGTGTCTGAATATTTAAAGACTTGCATCTGACTCGTGCAAATATTTCACTCGAACGAGAAATATAATTTTTAAAGATCATCAAACGAAACGAGGTTACGTGTGACGTACATTTCAAGCGTGCAGTCTAGGTTCAGCTCGCTTCAGAACAAATATCCTTGCGATGGTAAGCGTTTGTGAACAGATTTAAACACAAAACAAAGGCAAGCCATGCAATAAGCTTGACTTCGGCAGTCGGGCGAGCTCGTGTATGGCAGTGAAAGTTAACGGTGCTTGCAGCAAGCAGAGAATGTTGCCTGACCATGTTGCCTTATACGGCATGTGGTGGCAGTTATTGAGGTGGTGTTGTTGCCTTATACGGCATGTGGTGGCAGTTATTGAGGTGGTGTTGTTGCCTTATACGGCATGTGATGGCAGTCATTGAGGTGGTGTTGACGAAGTGGTATACGCTTAGAACAGTTTTAATGTTAGAATGTATACCATGATTCTTTAAATTTAGAGTACTCGAAAAGACTGAAATTTTAACAAATTAACCATTATCAAAGGTCTCAACGACGCATGTACCGCAGTAACCCGAAATGACAAAATACTACAAACAGCGATCAAAAATAGTGGAAATTTATTTCAAACATAGTGGATCTAGAGTTGCAGTGCACAGAGACTTTATGACATTATTCAATGAACGAACAACTCCTTCCAGACATGACATTATTGCAATGACTTCAAGATCCAGAGAATCATGGTCTATAGCTGATAAGGAACGCACAGGTTGACTTGAAGCAATACGAAATGCATGTGTTATTCAGCGTGTTACAATGAATGTTCAACAAACGCTACAAACGACGACTAGGAAATATTCCAGTCAACTAGAAAACTTTTAGTCCATTTGGACTGCAACTAAAGGTCCATTGTTTAAAATAACTTGCTCTATTCTTGCTTGCTGTTGTCTGCAGTATTTCGTCATTTTTGGTTACGTGATGTTTTGTGAGTACAATACATATTTTTCATCAATATACAAGATACTTGATAAAACTTCAAAATTTTCTCTTCCATTTGACATGCAATAGATTTTTGTGACTTTATTAGGTTTTGTTTTATTAATTCTTAAAAGTGTGATGTGACTTTTGCTCCACCCGTTGCAATACATCTGCCATTGTCCCTTAGCTTTAATTGACACCCCGATCCACCGCCAAGCGCCCTCCATGAAACTACGAGTTGCTACACAGGTGCGAAAGCGTCCGAGCTCGAGAACCAACAAATTCATTTGGAAATGATCACTTCGTTTGTAATTTACTCCATGAGAGATCTAACTACGAAATTGCGCTTTCCTCTCGTCAGTGAACAAATGAAGTTCAACACGATCTCCTAAATTGAATTGCAAGGCTGATCGATATTTTACTTCCATTTTTATTACTTCATAGCCTTTTTCTTTGTGCTCTGCATTGAATGTTACCTCTTCAAAATCAGCAGTTCCACGGCATTTTCCATGGACATTCTTTGAATAATTATGTTGTGAGTCATTGTGCAGCTCATCCATGAGATACACCCTTCAGCTCGTCCGTAGGAAGTTGCCCGGACAGTTAATATTTTCCAGTGTTCCTCGTATGAAGTCGACAGATTAGTCTGGTGATGAGTCAACCTTAGTCACCTCATTAGTCTTCTCGTTCGAGCTAATTAGCTCCAATTAATCGTTCTTGAAGGCAACGTGCAGTCCAGCTTTGCTGTTTCTCCCCGGGTGACGTGACGCTGGAAGCGTCAGGCCTCGTGTTCATCAATTTTGCCTCTCGTGAAAATGTTCGATAAATAATAAATTTTTCTCTGTTGGTACGACATAGTCAGGGGTTGGACAAAATGACTGGAATATTTGTTTTGTTTCAATATTTTCTCATGTTCACGAATGTTGGAAAAAAACTTGTTTAGTTTGTAAAAGTATAATTGTTTTCATTGCACAGGATTATTTTGATTCATTAACTAAGAATTAGTACATACATTCCAGGTCCTACCATAATTGAAGCTAGTACGTGCATCTTCAAAGATTTTGAAAAAGGAAAGATTGCATGATCGTGTGACTTCCTTCGTAGAAGCATGAAACCGTTTATTTTTATTTTTTGATTGATTTTTCAAGAGCTCCTATGTCGGAGCCCGTGGCATAATTTACGAAGCAGGGAGAAATTTCGTTGTCATGCCAAATGTTCATTAGAGGTCCGACTGATGGAGAGCCAATATGAATAAATTGATAGATCAGTGGAAGGCAAAAATATTCAACGTGAAGTCGAGTTCTCCCTTTTTCTCACCACAGGGTGTTTTTGCGTGTGGAGAGCAGTGAAGGCAGCTAATAGAAGCTTTCATTCCAGACTGAAGTGTTCCAACAGGCGAGTCAGAATGAGGGTCAGTCATGATGTAGGTAGTCCAATGTCTGAGCCTGATCGCTGCCGTGAAAGGTACAATCAATAGCTGCAATGATCTTAATATGTTGAATGATCATGTCCTTATTGTGTAAACATTGTTGCTTGAGGGTCTCTGTGTTTTCCGAGATAAAAAAATACGAGAAAAGTAAAGGTGGCAAATCGGCATGATGAACAAAACAAATTACGAAGAAGAATCCATATTCATCCCGTTTGTATACGTTATACGTAATTGAACATCAGTGATGCTCGTTAAAGCGACGCGTTTGAAGTTGAAACACAAGCCGTTGTCTTTCAAAAAGCTGCAGCTGATTTTATTTGAAGAATGGCTAAAGGTTTTTCTTTGTTGAGTCAAAAAGTTGTACAAGTTCATTAAAAGATGGATCAAAGGTACTAGGATCGTGGCACGGGAATCAACTCCTTAAAAACGGGTTTTCGAGTTGGATAGGAACAATGATTTCGCTGATCAGGAAGATCAATAAATACTATACGGAGATTGTGTGAGCTCAAACTGTCTTAAACAATATATTACCATTAGAACTTATTTGTTAATTGGAATGAACGTGGTGCAAATTTTACTTTTGAGTAGATCTGTAATTGCGATTTCCATCAATTATCTGCGAGAGTGAAAGGAGGTCTGCCTAAAAAAGAATAAAAATTTACTTTTTGTCATGAGATGCAGAAGGGTATTCCAAATTTATCCGTACAACTTTTTTTATCCACAAAATTTGAACGGAACTAGTTAATTAAGTTTAGCTTCCTGGAGTGTGGTAGCGAGTGAGAGGTCAAAACGATGTCACTTTCAAGTACGACTCTTAACTAATGATGATAATAATGATGATGGTGATAATGATGATAATGATGATTATAATGATGATGGTTATAATGATGATTATAATGATAATTGTGATAATGATAATAATAGTGAAGGTGATAATGATGATGATGATAATGATGATTATAATGATGATGGTGGTGGTGATGATGCTGATGATGATAACTACAAAGGGGGAAAATGAGTGTGGATGTTGACCCAGGGGTCATCCTTTGAAGTTCAGTGCCGGTCATCCCAAACCTAGTACCACAATGGCAGCCGTCATCTGGTGTGCCGTGGGGAATTTAACGTCCGTCAGCGGTGCCTGGAGCTACTCGCAGCGGAATGAGCAATGCTTGTTGGTGGAGTCTTGTGTATTTGTTTGCTAGATCTTTCCAAGTTCGTGTTCTCTGTCTTCCTTCTTGCGTATGCCGGAGCACCGTACAGCCTGCCTATTGTAGTAGTGTCATCGTTTTATTTTTTAGCTTCAATTTTGTTCTGTTTCGTCTTTACGTTTCTTCGTTTTCTTCATCTTCACATTTTTTAAAATAGTTTGTTACCCTGAAAACGAAACTTTCCCAAGTCTTATTGTAGCGATCGACTTGAGTGGGAGAATGTGGTCTACCACTGAATGAAAAATTCTAAGAACGGCATTATTTTGCATGACGAACAATTTTGATAATTTGTCACGTACTTCATTATGAGATTTTTCGTGTACTCAGTGTGAACACTTGAGTAATTAGGTGAGAATTACTGACCAGGAAGATTAGATAAATTCAGATAAATACTTAAAAATCCATTCCATCTTACTGCTGTGCAGAAGATCTTCAATTTACAGGATTGAGCGTGTGAATATTGTTTGGATCTGATTATTAATTTTGTCCCTGCTCGAGTGAATTGAATAGGTTAACGTTACTGTTTAGTCTAAACTTGCTTGAATGCTCATAACTCTTTATGATTGGCTCATCTTCGTTCCTTCTTAGTGGCAAAGATGTAAGTAAAAAGCTGAAAATATATGAAATTCGAACGACTGAGCACATTGCTGGTTCTTTTATGTTCAATTTTTCCTAATGCTGTAAAATTGTTCGTTGAAACTCTTCATAACTAAAATGGTCATGGTTCAATATTTATTTTTAAACTAATTTTTATTGTTTTATCATCTTTGATTAAAAGGTTTTAGAGAAATTTTGTCTTTAAATTGTTAATGACCTCAAGATACTTTTTGGAAGATCCCGCTTCCATCTTGTAGTCCAGGATGGGCAGCGACGGAGTAGGCTTCGTTATTGTCAGTTTAATATATTGTGGAAACTAAATTTGTGTTATCTTGCTTTATCTTCTCTGTCAGTTACTTGCTTAATTTAAGCGCAAATACCCATGAAGATAAAAGCTTAATTGTTGAGTAGTAGCATTGTACATGATGTACATCGGGGTACGTAGGAATACCGCACCGTTCTCTAGGTTCTTGAGTTGCTTAGCTCGTCTAGTATTGAAAAAATGTACCCTGTTGTATCATTGTTGATGTTAAGTTACTTCCATAAAAGTTACTTCCATAGAAAGCTCACATAACGAAAACAAAACATCGTTCTTGCTTTTCTACTGAAAATGTAGAAGTTTTTTTTCGACTTTTCGATTTATAGGAAAAATTTTATTTTGATGTTTCCTGTGGAGTATTAACGGGGCATCAGAAATTTCCATGTGATGCTGCGTGAGGAGGCAATAAGTCTTCACGGTGGGTTATGAGCTGTTCGTGAAGCGTTACTGCGTACCAGTTGTTCATGAAGCGTTACTGCGTACCAGCTGTTCGTGAAGCGTTACTGCGTACTAGCTGTTCGTGAAGCGTTACTGCGTACCAGCTGTTCGTAAAGCGTTACTGCGTACCAGCTGTTTGTGAAGCGTTACTGCGTACCAGCTGTTTGTGAAGCGTTACTGCGTACCAGCTGTTCGTGAAGCGTTACTATGTACCAGCTGTTCGTGAAGCGTTACTATGTACCAGCTGTTCGTGAAGCGTTACTGCGCACCAGCTGTTCCAGAAGCGTTACTGCGTACTAGCTGTTCGTGAAGCGTTACTGCGTACCAGCTTTTATGAGGTACCAGCTGTTTACGGGAGGTTACGATGTACCAGCTGTTCACGGGGCGTCAGTTGTACCAGCTGTTCACGGGGCGTCAGTTATACCAACTGTTTACCGAGCGTCAGTTGTACCAGCTGTTCA
>VCRD01002450.1:0-20476 GCA_006783055.1 Trinorchestia longiramus | reverse complement strand
TTGTACCAGCTGTTCACGCAACGTCAGTTGTACCAGCTGTTCACGGAGCGTCAGTTGTACCAGCTGTTGACGGACCGTCAGTTGTACCAGCTGTCCACGCAACGTCAGTTGTACCAGCTGTTTACGAAGTGTCAGTTGTACCAGCTGTTCAAGAAACAAGTAAACGAACAGCACGGTAAAAGAGTTGGTGTTCAAGGGCCGTGACCGCAAAGCTGCCTCAATAGTCATAATGATGACGCGATTTCTTGTAGGCTGATCTGCCTGTTTGTGAGCTGTAAGCTTCCTCTACTAGAAACGATGTCTCGATCTTTTCGCACCGAGAAAAAAGTGAAAGTGCTTGTGTCAGACAATAAATGCGCTGACTTGGAAAAAGTTTCTATAATTATCCTAATCGTATACGATCATTCAATCATAAGCATGCTGTCACAATATCTTGTTGCGCTATCCTAAATTTGTTACTCTAGTGACAACTTGACAGCATGGTGGACTCGAGTGCTTGAGAGTTCGAGTGCCACGCTGCGTCTCGAGAAGCCTTAGGGTAGACGCGTCTCCTTCCTGCATGCAGGCACGCGTTGCACTTTCACTCGCTAGCAAGCTTTTTCTGCCGTGCCTTCTCCTCCTGTGCTTGTGCTCTTTGTTGTTACTCTGCTGTTGTTGTTGTTGTTGTTGTTGCTGCTGCTGCTGCTGCTGCTGCTGCTGCTGCTGCTGCTGCTACTGCTGCTGCTGCTGCTACTGCTACTGCTACTGCTGTCACCGTTGTTTCTCCTGTTCATCTTGCCTGACTTTAAATTTGCTTTTCAGTGTTTTCTTCTAATTCATCGTATTCCCTGCAAATGTTTTTATTGTATGAATTATGTTCCTCACTACACAGCAGTGACCGTCATTACGGAACACGATCTGCTGGACAGCACTCTCAATTGCTCATTCTTTAGAAAGCTTTATGTGGCGGAGATAAAAGATGGTGGCCTGCTGTCTACCTACTTCCGTTGATCCCAAATTATCATCAATTTTTTTTGAAAACAGCTATGCAGTGTTAGCATTTTTTACCTTAGGGTTTTTGTATGCTAGTAACAGCAGGACATGACTGCATGATACGTCACTCTATATTACCTCCGGTAGACGGGCACCAAGCTGCTATTTTTAGTAGATTCGAATTTTTCACAAAAGAATGTTAGAGTCCTCTGGCGCGTACATTTTCTAACTTTTGGCAGCAAGATAAAGTCTATGCGGGGCAAAAGTTTCCGTACCCAAAAAGTGTGAGTCCTTCCTATTGATCAGAATCCTTGTCCGACATGAGGATGGAGGAAGAGTATAAATGATAGGAGTCGTCCACCGTCCAGGAAGCTCCCTGGTCAGACAATATTTTACGATGAATTAATTGTGAATTTGTGAATGAAATAATGTAGAAAAATGGTACATTCGGCTTCAGCCTACTTGGTGAAACCGAATCTTTGAAAAATTGACATCTGAAAACTTGATGATTATTAAAATACAATCTCATTAGCTTGGTAGGTTAGTATTTTGAACGAGACGTATGAAAATAAACGTTACATCAGAATACATCAGAATTAATGTTTTTCCTAAATATCAGGTGTATTTTCATTGGATAGATAATATTTTGCCATTGCAGTGATGGGCTAAGGCATCTTTAACCCTTCCAAGTATGAGGGTATATATTTCATACCTTCGAAGATGTCACGTATAATGCTTGGTAGTACAGAAAACATTCCACTTTTTAAAATTGAGTTCCTTTGCTGTTCAGCAGCTCAAAATTTATACCACCATCATAGATGTGAGAGAATGTCTCTATGAATCTATAATTTTTTGAGCATGTTACACATTTGTTTTCATCAAGAGTATTAGCTTGAAAGGGTTAAGCTGCATTCTTTAGGGTGCTGCATTTTGCTTGTGTTAGCTCACTTTCGAGATGCTACGCTGAAACTGAGTGTTATTCAGATTATTTTTGGAACTAACAGCTTCTTGGGGGTAGGTAGGTACCCTCAGCCTCTTCCTTGGTTAGGAAGCTGGCAGTGTTTGTAATTAGCAAACTACTGTAAGTTGGAGCCTGCAAACTTGGGGTTCCTCAAAATAGAACCAAGCTACATTCATTCCATCGAGTCGGCAACATTTGTGTTAGCAGTTGCTGTTATGTTAGTGTTATTATTGCATAGTTCAGGCTTCTCTGTAGGGTTGATTAAAAAGTTAGCTCCGTTTTTGTCGCTGGTAAGGTACCCTAAAAAACTGATAGACTTTTCTGGCTGGTCCAATATTCTTTCATTTTATTTCTGTGTATTTTTGGGTCACTGACACAGAGCAGCGAACGTCTACGTTGAGCTTCTGGATCTCACACTGGCCCATGTCTCATGAGGTGCTCACTGCCACTGTTGAAACGCTATGCGAATTAAGTCTGTAGAGCTTTCGTCTGTTCGGAACAATCCGTGTCTCTCTGCCGCTGTCGAGTACACTATGGTGATGCTGAGCAGCTGTGTAGGAGCACTGTGGTGATGCTGAGCAGCTGTGTAGGAGCACTGTGGTGATGCTGAGCAGCTGTGTAGGCGCACCATGGTGATGCTGAGCAGCTGTGTAGGAGTACTATGGTGATGCTGAGCAGCTGTGTAGGAGTACTATGGTGATGCTGAGCAGCTGTGTAGGAGTACTATGGTGATGTTGAGCAGCTGTGTAGGCGCACCATGGTGATGCTGAGCAGCTGTGTAGGCGCACCATGGTGATGTTGAGCAACTGTGTCGGCGCACCATGGTGATGCTGAGCAGCTGCAGGAGCAGCTGTATAGGGTGCTTCATAATGATGTTGAGCAGCTATACACGAGAGGCAAGTTTACCTCTCACAACTGGTAGCTCGTCGTCTTCCTCCCTCATGTTTATACTATTCTGTCGGACTATCATTTTTTATCTTCTTGAAAACCACGGCCCCTCTGCTGTTTTTAAGGAAGGTTTTCTAAAAGCATTAAATTTAGTTTATTATAATGTATGTATTATTATAATGTATCTTCAGCTGCATTTGTATTGCAGCTGGAGATCATGGCATTCGAGTTTCTCAGTGCGCCAGGCCTTCTGATATTTGATAAATTGTTTGAGTATTTTGCAATTCTCTATGCAATGGCGTTTGCGAAGAACATTCGACGAAATAGTTTGCTTTGGGCTTCTCATCCTGATTATTTACAACTAAGCTGTGTTGTAGCTCATACCAAGTTCAGGAATGAGATTTTTAAGTAGAAGCTACGGAGGCATCGCGGGAAGGAAACTGCCGTGGTTGTGAATACCTTTGTACTCACCCTGATACGACTACTCGTAATTTGCCTCTGTGACGAGTATGTTGCATCTCTTATATTTTTATACAGATCAGCCTTGGCGTCCAAAGAAGCGTTAGGAGATTACAGCACAGGGCTTCATTTTCTTTTGGTGTTACTGGGTTATTACAAAAACTCGTTGCACTAGTCCTTTTTGCATGTAATTTAAAAATCAGTTTGAAGCGGAGATGACTGACGATAGACCACGTGTTGGGGAGATAATTTTTCCATCAAAACAACTTTTACCTCGCACTTGTTGCAACATTGCAATGACTCTGAGTGGCAGCACGTCCGTCAATATTTTGTTTTAGTTCACTGATCTGTAGGTTCAGTGGCACCATAGTCTACGATTACCACACGTCACGACTCTAGCCCTTGCTGGTTCTGTTTGTTTTAGTATTTTGTCAGATGTTCATTCCGTTCATTTTTTTACTTATTGCTATCAGAGTAGAATAAGGAAATAGAAACGAGCCGTTTGGCCATTCTTGCATTGCTCCCAAGTCCCATGCTGTCACATTATAATTTTTCTTAATGTGAATTTTGTATCATCTCTTAAAATTCTCAGGCTAATTTAATTGGACGTTCCTAATTGTTTATTATTCTTATTTTCTGACCTGGTTACTTACTGGTCTACTAAACCAATAAATAAGATTTGGAAAAAATTAAATGGAGTCTTGACAGTTCTTCTTAAAGCCTCGTCTAACTTCAGTATATGACAATAACTTTATTTTTCAGTTGATCTACAGGTAGATTTAATGTCGAAGGTACAAAATAGAGAATCTTTCAAGTTTAGTTTGACTGAACACCATGTATTTCATCAATTAATCAATAAAGACGTGTAAGACAATCTTCCTTGAGCTGTTGCTTAATTTAAGAATTCAATTTCTTATTTTCCTACTTGTCCTTTGACCCTGAATATTACCTTAAACTAATTGCAATATGAATTTAATCAAACTTCTGAAAACCTAGAACCTCATGACAGCATTAAGGCTTATGGGTGAGATATTCGTATCTACAATTGTCCGTTGCATTGAATTCAAAAATAAATTGAAATATCACATTTTACAGTGAGTGGAGCGCTTCATGAGTATAACTTTAATTTAGATTCACTTGTCACTAGTACATATTATATACTGGACACTTCATTGTTGTAGCCGCTGGCGTCCGCCTGAGCCTAATTGATGTTTGTTTTAGGTGCCTTCGTCCCCAAATGGGTTTTGTTTTTAATTTAATTTATTATGAGTTGCGAGGTGGTAGTTGTGGTGCAGCTGTTTACTTTTATTAGTGCCTAAATGGTTCCCAACCTTTGTAGTATTTAATAAAAAGTAATTGTAAGTACTACTAAAATACTCAAACTAATCCGAGCTTAATTTTCTTCTAACATGACTGAAGAGATAAAGTTCTTTCAATTTGCACCTTTTAATTTAACATGAGCCCAACTTGAAATCATAAAATTCAAGTTCACTGAAGAATATCCATTTAAATTTTCTTCATTCAAGTTTTGATTTTTATTTTCTTGATGATTGAAATATGGAGTGGGAATTTCCTCATTGAAAAGTTTGTCCCGATCTGTGAATTAGCAACAATTTATTGTAGTCAATACACTTGTACTTGTTTCTAAAAAGAACTTGCGTTTAACAATCCTGACGAGAATTGTTCATGTGTCTGCAGGTTAGAATAAAAAATGATATAACAAAGTTTATCGTTTTACACATCTGTCAACTCTGTGAAGTTACCCCATGTCAACCTTGTCATTTTTTTACAGCTTCCACTCGTGATTTTACGATTCTCACTTGCTCTACCTCCTTCTTGATTATTCTCTCATTGTTTTTAAAATTGCCTTGTTGTAGTACATCAATGCTATCTTATATCGAATTTGCCTTGTTGACTAAAATACCTACCACCACAGCTAGTTATTTTATTTTGAATATTAAGTGTAAAATTCTGTAAACAAAGAGGTATCTCAATTGAGCTGCTGGATGGATATCAACATGAAAAGCCGATGAAGTTTCCTAAAAAACCATGTTACTTATTTTGGGGTCATTACTTGTCAATTAAACATAAAGGGTTCCTCTAGTAAAATTACCTAATAAAACTTTATCTAGAAAATGAACGTATTCTTGTCTTGTGTCCATGTGGAAGACACTCATAAATCACCCATTAGGCTTTTGTTTCTGTGCGGTTTTGAGTCGCTTGGGTAAAACAACCAAATAATTATCGAAGTAATTATCCGACCCAAGAATGGGCCAGAAGGTTCGTTCCTATAGCCTCATTCTATTCTTCTATTCTATTCTAAAATACGCCGAGATTTTCATGTAACTCCACGGCAGTCTCCACGCCGTGATTCAGTGCTCAGTAACTGGTAGTCGTAGGGGCCCTGCGTGCTGCGTGCCCACTGGCGCTGCCGCTCTCGCCTTCAGTGGCACTTGCGACCAGCGCTCAGGCCTCAGTGGCTCAGTTCCGTCAGAGACGGCGTCGCGTGTGGTAGTGACGTTGAATGTACTGGACTCTCCGTCTCGATCTTGCCCTCGCTTCTGAATTTCACTTTCTAGGGATATTGATGAAGACGACTCGTCCGTGCGGTGATCTGAAATTCGAGTGAATTTTATTGAGCGAGTTCATTGACTATGACTGAAACTCAGTGTTTCTAGAATTGCAATTTAACTAAGGTTCTTATTATTTTGCGCACTTGCATGTCGACGCGCTGCGATGTCCTATGCTTGGTGTTGGTTGAAAAGTAAAATTTGTGTGTGTAAGCCTACACAAAATTGACCAGGCAGAGTTACACTTACAGGTATGAACCTTAACGCGGAATGTTGAACGTTCTGACGGATGTTACTTGTTTATTGACTGCATGATAATAAATACTTAAGTTTAAAGTTCAATCTACTCTTACTCTTCTGGGTAGTTATTGTCTAAGAGATTATCCTTTGTTTTCAAAATTCACTATGTTAACAAATTGAATTTTTTTCTCATTGGCTTCTCGTTCATCAAGATTCAGTAGCATTTTCGTGACTCGTTTATCTTCAAAATACTTCATCTAAATTTGACTTTTATTTGTACTGAAGAAGCGGAAAATCGTTCAGTAACGTGTATCGCTGGCGTAAAATTAACGACTGTTATAATTCAGTAAAAGAGCAAGTCCGGCGAGACGAAGAGCTTCTTTTTTCATTTCGATTTGTCGTGGTGCCGGGATGATGAAGAGGGTAACGTGCAGCTGCTGACTAGAAAGAAGGACTTGTGGCGAGTACACGTCCAGAAAATAATTGAAAACGTATTATGGAGATTGCACCAATTGCACCAAAGCTGTATCGATGAAATAGAAATAATTAAAGCGAGAACAGTACTCTTATTTTGTGCGGAGAATAAAAGCGTCCGAAATAAACCAATTGGAAGGAACCCTGTTCTTCACAAGATGATTGTTTGAACTGGGAGGCATTTTGTGTGTTGACCTCTTCAACGACATGAAAGTATCTATATTAAGTAGAAACACTGGAACAAGGAATGCAAGGCGTAAGCTGAGATGGTTATGGTTGTGTACGACGCTGTAGATTGTGTTGAGCTGTCATGGCTTTAGATGAGAGCTCTGTAGAAAGCGTCTACGTGCGATGACAAAACATTCATCGAGTCTATTGGTCGGAAATAAAAATATAAATTCATTTATTTCAAGTTTAATGAATGTTGTAAAAACTGATTCAATTGTCTTAAAAAAGATAAGAAAAATCATTGCAGAGACAGTTTTTGCTAGAAAATGCAGGCAGATTTAAATACCGGTTGTTTTTTGATTAAAAAATCGATGTATCTGGTGTTGTACGATACATGAACTATATTTATAGCTGCAAATTATTTTTTCACTTGCAAAACGCTGGTCGAGTCCTGGGAGTTAAATGGATAAGTTGACTAAATAATTTTCTTTGCATAATGATTAACCAATATTGGCTAGAATATATAACTTTTGTATTGAGTAGCATTACAAGGTACGAAACTGGGCTAGCTTATACAAATCGTGAGAGCATAAACTACTTATGAATTATGTCTGTAATAAAATGGTACCACACGATCATTTGAATAATTGTTCAATGAAACAAATCACAGATCCATAGATACATTTTTATTTTGTTCTATTTAATATTTCGTTGATTAATTCAATTCTTAATGTTTTGAAGTACATCTTAGCAAGGCATGACATTTTAAAACTGTTCGGTGTCAAATTTCTACAGATTTAAAAGCATAGCTGAAGCTTGCTAGCGCCTGAACTGAAACTCGCCATACACGTCCCGTGGCAAGGGCAGGAAGCACAGGGAATTGATACTCTCTTTAGTCAGAAGCAGAACTAAAAACTAAACTTTAGTTTGTGGCAGAAGCAGGTGTGTGTGGTGTGTCTGCAGCAGCACACTCTTTAGTTTCAAAATATTGCTACTTCTCGAGTTTTTTTTATCTGAGTGAGAAGTGTGGAAAACTCTGTTTTTTGTATATTGATTTTATTATTTCTGTTGTTGCTTCTGCACGTTTTCGAATATCGTTTTTATTTCTTTAACTTTCAACAACTGTTGTTTTTAAGCTTCAATATGAAAGCCATTGTTCTCGGAAAGCCTTTCATCGGAACGGATAAAATTGCTTATTCATATAATTGTTATTATTTTGTGGTACAGCGTGTACAAATTAATTAATCAAAATCTGTAAATATTAGGGCTGATAAACAAAAGTAATTCGTAAAGAGAATGATTTTGTGTGGCTGTAATTTGTGTGTCAGTTGTCAGCCCTGTTCGCGTGCAGCAGATACTCAAGTTTGGTACACCCTACGCAAATGACGCACATTTAATTTAAATTTAGTCTGTGTGTAATTTAACGAATAATCGGAGCAGTCCAAAAATGGTATAATTTTAGCACCTTTTACATGATAGTGTAAGTAAACGATAAATCATATTCCCTGTTATACTTCCATGTTTTTATTTTAATTTTTATTGATTTCATTATTTTAGTTGAATTTTCAGAGAATGAAAACCGACGTGAGCAAAGGGAATAACGTGAACAAAATTAAACAGAACAAACTTTATTGAGGGATGCGCACTCAAAGTCACGTTTAGCTTCTGAATACGACTCTCTTTGGATAGATTGACTCGATTACAAGTTGACGTGGTGAATAGAAGTGATTTAATCACAAGTTTCTGACAGGTTTGTGTTACTCGATTGCTGTGCGCTCATTGTTAAAACTACTACCACACGGTTGCGACGTTAGACAACTTTTCAGGTACAATGTTAGTCGTACCATGCACGAGGGTAAATTATGAATATTGAATATTCAATGTTTAGTGACGTGAGTAGCGAAGGATATTTGCAGAACGAAAATGGTGATGTCCGTGAGTTAAATTCATTGCTTAGTTTTTCAATGTAGCTGCCTTGTGCGTTTTAGGATCGTGTGAAGATATCTTGCGAATGACTGATAGATGTGCGTGAAGAAACATTCAGGGATATTTTGCTATTTATTCCGGACTCTTCAATTAATTAGGAGGTTCGGAGATCCAGGAAGATTGTTTCTAAAATCTTCCTTTCCAAAAGAAATCAGCTGTGGTAGTGTAAGGGTTCAGATCTGGAGAATGCAACAGTAAGTCGTCGGCGAAGACGAAGTCAGGACCACCAACTATGAGGTTATACATACTAGCCAACAAAGGCTTTGTAGGAGCGTCCAGTATCGCTGGAATGATCAGAATTATATTTGGAAGTGTGTTTTTCTTTTCGAGGGAACAGAGACTACTTGAGAAGGTTCTTTATGTAACTTTTGCACAAGATTCACTCCGGGTTCTCAAAACTTCGACCTGCGTTCAGTTTGTGTTGCCTAAACCTACAGAATCATTGAGGCTGCTCTATGGGTTCAGGTTATCCTCCATCTTGTACTGTTCCAAATGCTGGTCCGAACGAAATTGTCCTGTTGATATCTGCACTGGTGCAGATTATATACATTTTTTGCCACAGAAAGGCTCGGAAACGCACCTGACCACAGAAGATAAGGAGATATTTAAAATTTTGCCTTCGTTTCTTCCGAGAGGCGGCCGATGCTTGCTGTACCTTTTGACTCTTGCATGGAGACACTCAGGGCTACTTGTGGAGCACGTCTGATATGGTTTTAATCGAAAAATGTTGTGGTTTTCCTATGAGGAACTTTGGGTTCGTTAGAAGTTCTTCCTGAGAGAATTAACGGGAGCTGCGACAGTTCTAAGACATCCTAAGAGAAGCCATGTTTCCATGTCCCTAACTAGGTCAAAATTTAAATGGCCTTCCAAATCAGCGTTCTGCTTACTTCTGCTTCAAAAATTTCCTCATTGCTCATGTACTCTGGGCTGCCTTACTGATATCCAAAATAATCAACGATTGATTCGTTGAAGTCAAATTTTCCTAGTTTTAATGTCACAAACTTTAAAATTAGGTTTACCATATTCAGCACAGTCTATTAAAAAATTGTTTATATATGAATAGTATTAGATTGAACGTACCCTGATGAATGAACGTACCCTGTTCATATGCAATTAGATTTACTCAGTATGTATCCCTATTGAAGGGTGTAGCTTACAGAAAGCAGTCAATCGAAATAGAGCGGATTCAGGCTTGCAGTTTCACCGTAGCATCAATCCCAACGTGTTTAGAGAAATGTTACTTTCTGATAATTAGGTCATCAGTAACCTTTAATTTTGCTTCCAAAAATCTCTTTCCATCTATTTTCAGCTCTAACTAAAACGGCGTTCACAAAACATTTTCTTTACTTTAGTCTTGGTAGAAAATAGTGTTTACGTGTCTTTTCTCTCCTATGCATATAGTTGAGCATCTTTAGTTCCTCTGCAATGCAGTTTCGTGCAAGAAATCGTTGAATGCCCATTCAGTGTCTCGCTACCGCTCGCATGTTCCATGAATGTTGTCTTTTTGAGTCTATATTCTTTAATTCGGTCAGATGTAGCGCCGTGATTCATATATCTTCCAGGCTTTTATTTCTCAGCCACTGAAGGATTAGTTAATGGGCTCGAGTCAAGTGATAAGGAACATGTGTGCTAACAGAATAGTCTTGTGTGGGAGTTTGAAACAGCTTTACTACGTTGAGGCTTCTCTACAAAATGGCTAGATTGCAGACTAGGCTAGGCCTCCCGGGTTACGCAATGAATAACTAGACTTCAAAAACTGAGCAGTCTCTCTTTCTGTAATGTTGTTATAAATAAAGGATATCCTCTAATATTGAGTAGAATTTACTGGATCTACTTCCAAAGCGAACATCTGTCTTAAGTTGATCCTTTTTCCAGAATCTTCTAAGATTCGAATCCGTTCCGTCTATTGAAGTACCGCTTGCCTCATGTACTTTTACTCGTCGAGCAAGCCATGCTGCCTTTTTTCTTGTCTCGTTTTATATCATAACTGGTGCTCTCAAATCGAGAGTCCGTGTTGATTTCATCCAGTTCGAACACTGCTCAAAGTACTCGTTCTTCTGCTTTTTGTCCTTGCTCATCGTTCTGCAATGCCATCCTATCTGTTTTCTCTCTCTCTCCGTTGCATCTGATGTGGTTACGGCTCTTTCTGTTTCAATAAATTACTAAATTGTCACGCTTTTCATGATGCTTCGAGGATGGCATATTCGTGATTTGTGTGACTCAAATATCAAATTTTAGTTACGATGAACTGCGATAATTTAGGGCTTAACGAAAGAGTTAACTGACCGCTATCTTTCTCCAGTTTATTTTGATTATTTCATTTATTCATGTCATTCGAGTTTTATTATATTTTACCTCTCTATTTTTCTTTAATGAAATAGCGTTTCACAAGCCTCTTTATAATTTTTAGTACCCTAAAATAATAAACGAATTCTTCTTAGTGAGATCCAGTTTTTTCAGTGGAAATATTCATGCGACCGCGTTGGTTATGAGCGCAACTTGATCATTTCTTTGATGATTTTACGTTCAGTCGCTGCATCATGTGACTTGCTCGGAAGAAAGACTGATGCGTCCAATCTATCTGCTTTGAACGATCGTAGCATACTGTAGAAAGAAGAATACGCAATTCTAGCATACTGGAGAAAGAATGGTGTGCAAATGAGAACTTCAGAAGTGCTCAGTCTTCTTACACATTGAAGTGTCGTTGAACGAAATAAGTCTTATTGATAGTTCTTCATGTTCAGTTGAAATTTTCACTCGAGCTCAATTTTTCCTGTCAAATGTTACTAATTTTGATTCAAGTTGAACCCAAACGACCGAATATAAATAGTATTTGAAACCAATATACTTGAATATATTATTTTTTGACTTGTATGTTAAATTCGGTAGGTAGAATGCTTTGCGAATACAAAGAAAATTTATCATGATCTGACTCTTATTTGTCTTATCAAGATTTGTCTTTTAGAGTTAAATTACATCTTATGTTTTTTTGCGTTTGTGTCCCGTGTCTGAATATCTACACCCTAAAGATGCAAATTGGATTTTTTTTGCCAATATTCGTCCATGCGGACAGTTTTTTCAACGAATTCCATGTGTACTTGCTGTGATTAGCTTCGCAGGATCAGTGGCTGAGCTCCAATTGATGTTCTGTGACCTTGACTTCTGTTCGTTATTTGAAGGCCTACGTTCGTATGTTATCTTCATACTGCATCTTCGCCCAACAATTGATTCATAGATACAGCACATTCCCGCTGTTTTTCTCTGATGTACTAGCATCAGCAATGGTGATTCAATCCCTCGGGACTGATTTCATGACTGTTTATTTGTTCAATGGTAGCAGTGATACCGCCGCTGTTCATGCAAGTTCTGTGTTCCTGCCTACTCCTCTGTTCAGTTGTTCCTCGGTGTTATGTTGATTCCATCACTGTCGCAACTTATTTGCTTTACACGTTTTCGTATATCTTTTGTATTATATGCTGAGAATGTCTGCAGTCCAGCCAGTTTTACGGATCGTTTTTGTTGGAACTTGGTGCATAGGAGGTTTGAAATTCTTGTTCTTCTTACGAAAACTTGTACAGTGGTGGTTCCTCTTCATCACTCACTATTTCTTGGAAGCGTGTTTCTTTTGTGAAAGTTGGAACCGAAATCTCTGAAAATAAACCAGATTCATTGTTTTGTGTGTCCATTTTTTAATTCAAGGTAAAATAGCAGGCCAATTTTACTTTCCAAGTGATTTACTTTGAGGAAACGAAAACAGTGTGTTGACGATCATTAGGAAAAATTAGTATTTGTGTTCTGTTTTATTTTGTTCCGAGGAGAAATTCATTGAGTCATTCGTATATTTTGATATAACATCGTGAAGCTGGTACATTTTATCGGTCAAAACACAGGGCTATAAATTTTATCCGTATAAATTAAAATATGATTATTAAAATTTCTACTTTAACCCCTGCATTTGATCTCATCTCCTGCTTAAAAAAGTTATTTCACTTTTCTTGTGTTTCAGTTCAGGTGCCAAATATTTTCGTATAGAAGTTTCAGAACTCGTTCCTCGAAACTACGTGTGTATTGAAAGAATTGAACTAATGAATAGATAAGAACAAAAACACTGCCTCTAGATAGCGTAGAAAGTCGAGTTCTCAGCATGTTGCGTATTACATTTGTTGAAGACTCCAGTTGAGCTCGAACTGATATCCGGCAGCTTCGTTGTAATTCTGTGCTCCCATTTGACTATCAGGATTAGGCATTCTTGCAGCCAATACACATGTGTGTGAGTAGATGAGTCTATTTTTCGTGATGATTCGAGCAGTTTAAAGAGATATTAAAAAATCTTTGTGGTATCATGGGTGAATTACTTTGAATGTTTTTTTTCGTGTACGGACAGTTCCTCGAGACCTTGCCAAATTTTTTCTTGATATTTTAGGTTATTTCCGTGCTGAACGTGATTTCTTTCGTGAGTTGCAGTTCAGGGATACTTCAGAAGTTTCTGTATGTTGTATGTGGGGAAAGCGCATACCATTATTCCACCTTCAGTCTACAATACCAGTGAAATGTGAGATGGTGTAGAGCTTTTACTTTCAAAAAACAAAAATTCAATTCTGCAACTGTGCTGTTCGAACCAAGATACTTTGAAAACTTTACGGAACGTGTTCTTGGTTATGAAAAACCATCATCGTTTTTATAATATTGTTCTATTGTGGTAGCTAAGAGTACCAATCATTTCTCGATCACACGAGATAATTCAAACCCTTCCTCGCAGCATTACCTTCCCTACGTTTCCCTCTTCTACCTTTACTATCTCTCCTTTCCCTCGCTCGCTTACCTTTCCCTTCATCCCCTATGTTGCACCACCTGCCAATTGTTCAGTTCCTGTTGCATTTACTCGTGCTGTTACTCTTCCAACCATCCCCACGGTTTTCTCCTCGCTTCCTTGTTCAGTTAATCATCGTCACACCCTCACAGAAGGTCACATATCTTCTCTCGGAGCCTTTAAGTCCATTCCGTTGTTGAAAAACTCTTCAGATTGTGGGTCCTCTTATAAATATTCAGAGCAATGTGTTGATGAATTCAAAGTTATAGAATTCAAACCATTCGAACCAGAGCCATCGAAAATTTGCTGTGTGTCCACTGGCATCCAAGACATTGCTCCTGGCGATCTTAATCTGCAATTCTCTTCAGCAACTTTTCTTGTTTCTGAAATTGGTCCTGAAACTTCGGTCGCTAAGTCGTCCAGTAGTGCAGCTTTGCCAACTAAAGTCTCAGCAGCAGACACTAGAAGTGAAGTGGCTGCCTCAAATCAAAACATACACACTTCTTTATTCACAATTACGAACTCTGTCAGCCCTCATGAACCAATTGTCAGTTCTTCTCCAGTAGCAGCTTTTGAGGGTGCGTCATATTTAAGTGGAACGTCAGCTTCCCTTGATTTTCGTTCGTTTCCCAGTTTTGTCAATGCTTTCAGCATCCCGACAACAGTTTTCTCTGATGTTTTTTGCGCAAAACCCAGCGGGACATCTCTGACGCTTGTTCCTGTAAGTACCTCTGATCGACTTCAGAATGAAACTTCATTTTCTGAAGATTTAATTGGGGCTTCGTTGTGTAAAAGATCTTTGCAGCGCAAATCAGCTTTATCTAATTTCACATTAGAAAAAGTCAGTGCTACCAATCCAGACTCATTTACTTTGTTACCGTCATTGTACTCTGTGTCGTGTCCCAACCTGCTCAACAATTCGACCGATGAACAAAGATTTTGCGCCGAGTCAATTCTTTCAGAACCTGTTATATTTCCCACTTCACTCCAAACGAGTGTAATCGCTACTTCCAATGAAAAATTTTTTGATCATGTTTCATCGAGAACGTCTACTATTTATTCCAAATTAGACACTGAACCTTGCCTACAGGACAGAGTATGTTCTTCTGTATCTACCCACGATGTGAGCCCAATTGTTGGTTGCTCCACTGCGCTGGTGAATGCTTTGCTACGGATCCCTGACATTCTCCTTATTCCGCCAACTCCATATAAGCAGCTGAACAAGAGCCCTAATCAGAAGTCTCGAGTTCATTTTTCTAACGCTCTTAACTTGGATCAAGGAGGTTCTCATTCACGATGGATGGATGACGCTAACTTCAACGCAGAAGTTGTAGAGGGGACAGAACTCCAAGAATGCTTGGAGAGTTTGGACTTGGGTAAAGACTGGGACAGTCCGTCTGAGCAGTACTCGGAGGAGGAAGGCTTGACTGACTCGTCTTATCCACAAATCGCTTCACCATTCTCGTCACCTCGAATAAAATTTTACAAACAGTTTTCTACTGCCTCAACTCAGTCAACGATTGCCGAAGACTTGTCAGAATTACCATCAGAGTGTTACGTCCCTGAGACACATTCTTCATTGTCTCCACAACCGCGTTCTCGTAACTCTCCTGGATCGTCTGAACCTCCCTCTGCATCAGCCTTTGTTGTGAGGTGTACTCCAACCTACACCCGACCTCTTATACTCAACGTCCAAAAACTTCCTGTGAAAAGCGAACGAATTGTTGAAGATTCACTCCGTGTTGTTGACGAACTCTTTCCGACACAAGTATCGAAGCTTGCAAAGCACCATCAAAAGTCCAGGCTTTCTGTTGTCTACGAGCTCCAGTGTCTGGAAAGCTCCCCTCACTCTGACGTCCATCGGTCTGACACCGAGCTCGGCGGGCACAAAGGCTTCTTCGTCTGCTGTCGACCCTGCCGACTGCTCAGTTGTTAGTACTTTCTCAATTTTACGAGGTGCGGCAACAAAACTTCCTTTTTTGCCTCTCAAAAAGTCATGAAAAAAGGAAGTTATGTTGCTGCGCCCTGTACTTTTTCGTCTTGCTACATTATCTATTTTTTTCTTGTTTGCATTACCCTTTGATTGTTTTTACTTGCACACAGTGCACTTAACTGTTTGGGTAATATTTCTACATTCAGATCTTTTGCTATTCTTTCAAGTATTATGGTATTCGTAGTAACTAAATACAGCTAAATTTAGTCTATAATCATTCAGTCGGCAGCCTTTTTTGTACAGGCATATACCGTGTAGTTGCATATTTGTCTAATGTCTTATGAGTGTGATGCCTTTTTCATTCGCTCGCTTGGTTACAGTTTTCTCTCTCACATTTTTGTGTTTGCCTGTCTGCTTCTTGAAACTGCTGAATATAAATGTTATCTTTGTTGCAACCCATTTAGAATCTCTCCGACATTTGTTCAGAATCTCTCTTAGTGTTCACATTTTCTCGAAACGTTGCATAATATCTATTGTTTTCACAACACATAAATGGAAACATTACGTATGCATTTAAAATCGAGCAGAGTCTTCCTTAATTTTCCAATAAGAGGATGCATGGCTACGCTTCGTGGATCCACGCGCCTCTAGCCTTCATCGGGGATGCTAGCGACGATCTTCAAGAGGCAGAGACGCTTGTGATTACTGAGATTATCGGGATTTCGTTGAGACTCTTAGTATTTGGAGGGGATCTAAGGATAAGCTGAGGATGTTCTGAAGCTCTGATGTGCTTCTGACATCGCTGGATGCAGTGACAGCAGTAGAGCAGACGAGACCGAGTTCACTCCAGCGTCTCCATCTCAATTAGCGAGGGCGAATTTCGGCGAGTCCAAAGATGCATTGTAATTGTTTCAGTTCACTTTGGATGATACAGCCATTTATTCAAGGTTTATTTCGTATGCATGAACTTTTTTTTTGCAAGTAAATGGAACCAATTTAGGTACGGAGAGAGCTGCATGCATTTTTTTATCTTGTCGTGGATAATGCTTTTGAAATCTTACGTTGTATGTGTGCAAAATGTCATTGTTAAATGAAATTTAAAGTATTGTGTACGTGAAAATTGTATGTAACATGATAAATTATAATAATCAAATAAGTACTACGATAATCAAATTGTGTATCTATAATTTTGGTAGTTTAAAAGTCGATCATGGGCGTTCGAACTCTAAATGTTTCTCGAGGATGTAACGTTGAAATTCACACGGGCCGAAGATATGGTCGCTCATGCTGTCGTGCATAAAGACAACAACGTAGTCATCAGTTAAAGTACTGGTAATATTCTACCTTCCGTGATGCGTCTGCGTGGCTGGGTTACCTCAAGCAAACTGTGTAGTTGTGACGCTACGGTCCCCGTCAACGTAT
The DNA here is from genome assembly GCA_006783055.1 of Trinorchestia longiramus. Taxonomy (NCBI): domain Eukaryota; kingdom Metazoa; phylum Arthropoda; class Malacostraca; order Amphipoda; family Talitridae; genus Trinorchestia; species Trinorchestia longiramus. The sequence goes on along the minus strand of VCRD01002450.1, from coordinate 3,593 downwards.
CAATCAGGCCATGAAGTCGTCGAACAGAACTTAAAAAAGAAATTTCTTAGCCAGCTATAAACTTTTTCATCTTCCTCTCTCGTACTCATCAGGTAGCTCACATAATTCGTAAATAAGCTGCGTAATTTCAGAGTTCAAATTAACGACGACTTGACCTTTATCAAGTTAACATGCGAAACGGCATAATCGGTCTATTTTTAGCTCACTTTACTAGTTTAGGCACAGTTTTTGTCGAAAAAACGTAGCCTAAAAATCGCTTCTCATTCACAGGTATAAATCTGACCACATACTGAGACAAGAAGCTCTCATTTCCAGTAATCCTAACATTTGATATAAAAGATTTGCGTTGTAACAAGTAGTGTTTAGCGAAGTAATATTTAGATTTTCAACTCTTTTATATGGCTTTAGTTCTAAAATTCAGTTGCAAAAGTATTGAAGGCGCAAATCTTTTCGTCGTGATGCACTATTCTGTGATGTGGGACTTGGAGTAATCTGTCAATTTATTCTAATTGTGAATGAGAAATTTTCTACGCAATAATTTAATCAGTTGAATTTTAGCATCGTGTATTGTCTTGCAGTACTAAACGTGCGGAGACTTAGTTATCCAAAAACTTACAATTTCCATTCATATTTTTCATCATTAACTCCATCTTGCACTAAACCCAATGTCACTATTTATTGCAAATTATCTTTTTCATTACTGGGTGTTTATTTTCAGAGAACGTGATTTGTTAGTAATTGCATTTTTGTTATTGAGACTGTATTTTCTCAAAACATGAATATAATTATCATCTTATTCCACCTAACTATTCCCCGCTGGATTTGCAAGCAACTTGCTTCGCTAGATTTTGTGATGCCAGCTTTCGGAGGCTGCCACTCACTCCGGTATTGTAGAGTAGCAGTGTATGCACTCGTGCTGGAAGTGCGTTGTCAGCACAAGCCGCGTATCTCCTAGGAATTGATAAGTAGGGCGTCGGACGTCCATGCCAGGCCCGCAGTATGGTGGAGATTTTCTTGGTGCTTAGTCTGCAACTCAGCGAACTCATTCCCATGGCGCTTCGTCGAGCGCCAGAAATTTATTTCCCTCATTACTTTCCCTGCTTAGAGTAGAAAAGAACAGAATAGAATATGGTAACAGGAATGAACCGTTTGGTTTATTCTTGGGCTGCTACCGAGGTTCCGTGCCTCCTAAAGTTTGGGCATTAATCATGCAAAAAGGTACTTTCAGCTTGCGGCGGCGTAAGTTTGTTTCCTCTGTTGTACACATGTTTCGTCAGTCTCATTACTGTCGATGCTCAATATTCCATGGGTTAGACCCGTGCTTTGTATATTGATAAATGTAGCCTTCGCTGCGTTCTGGCAATTATATCGTGTAACCCACAGTTTCTTTTAGTCCCGAGCGTTTATGCATTTAGTGTCTTATTCTTTTGAACGATTTTCTTAACGGTGTTTATACTTGAGTACCGACTATATTTTTCCTCAGCTTTAGGTCTGCAACTCTGTCAATTCTTTAGTTCGGCTGCCGTTACACGCCGCAGATTTTATAGACTTTGTTATTGCCTTGGACCGACCTAAGTTTTAGCCTTTGATCGGTCATACGCATAAAGAAGACCCTGTTTGTCGTCAGCGATTGGTCATGATGGATCGCTTCTCCAGATTTCTTATTACGATGCGAATTTTTATTGAGCTGACTCATAAATAGTGTCACAATTTACTTGACGATTTTATCGTACCTCTTTTTTTGTCACTCTTTTTGTTATTTGCTGTGGAGATAACGTATTTTTATTTTACTGTAATTTATACATCAATTACTTATTTTACTTCTATTATCAAATATATTCATTGTTAAATCTTGCACAAAATGACTGCGGTCATATGAGAAAACCAACTTTCTCATATAACAAAGCAAAATCCAGAGGTCATATTTCAATATTGATTTCATTTCTAGACTCATCTGAAAACCGAGGGGATGATTTTATCTTTTTCTTATTATCACGCAGTGTAAATTTTTCTTTTCCACACCCATTATTTGATAATTGTTTGTAGATTTCTTGTTCCTGAAAGTGTTAAAAGTTATAACTCATCATCCTGTTCCTGTCAAGTTACTATCATAGGTATAATACAATCCCATAACAGTTCATCTTTCAATTCTCCGTAATCCATTTACGAGCAACATTTTTCTCGAGATTGTATTTTTCCTTTCACGACTTCAAGCGTCCACTAAAGGGAGACTTGAATTGTTTGTGTACTCACATGTGCCGGTAATTCAGAGACTGCTGATGTTTGTTTGCTGGCTCCACTGCTATTCATTGGATTGCCGCTCTTCCTGATGAATTAATGTGTCCGCCAACACTCGAGGCAAAGTGCGTGAGTGCCCCGCCGTCATTGCTTTGTCATTGCTTCAGTTGCTGAAAAGTAAAGGAAACTAAATGACAGGCAGTATGAAGGGGAGAACAAGGGGGAGGCAATATGCATGTTAACGCGCTCAAATTAGAAGGAAGTAGGACCTGACTGCCGCAGAAACTCCAAATCGGGAACCCAGAAAAAAGGGTAAATGAAACAGCTTTTGAAAAGTTAGTAGTTACGATGAAAAAAACTGTTTGATGTAGAATGACATGCTCTGCATATATGTGTCTTGCAGAAATTAAATAAAAAATCAAGAGTTAACTCTCCATTACGCGAAGACCACGAAATTCTTTCGTTGTGAAAATAATTTGCTTCGTTATAGTAAGGCAGTTTGATATTTCAGAGCTGTTTGCTTTATTTTACTTTACATTTGTCCACAATAGTGGGAAAATGAATGAATCGTTAATATATTATCGTATTTACCGGTGAAAGCCCAAACTATTAAGATTATTTCATTTATCTTCACCCAAAGCAAGAAAATCTTCATCATGAGCCCCACGGAATAAAAGAATCGAAGTTTACTAAAAACAATACAGCGTTTTGTTGCATAACATACCTGAAAACGCGCTCCTGTTCGAAATTAGCGAAGAAACATCGGGGGCTGAAACACGACTAAACTCATACAAAATAAATCTATAACCTTCATTTTCCCAATAATAATGACGCTTTGACATTGCCCAGAAAGTGCTAAATATTCGGTGAACATATCTAATTAATGCGTGTCTTCGTTAAACTTTCTGTGTAAAGCAATGAGTAGCAGGAACCCTGTTGAGTGCAGCCAGAGTTCCGATCGGAAAAGTTAAGGACGTCGCACAGAGGAGAGGAGAAATAGCTCTGTTTATTCCTACAACATGTGCCTGGTGTGTCTGCTTGACAGCGTGATGCAATGCTAAGCACACCCAAAGAATGTAAATCTTCACAAGCCGATCATGCATGAATGAGGTACTTTTTTCATCTCCCACTGTCCGTTTCATTTTCTTGTTCCAGTTTTCCTCGTTGCGCTCGGCGGTAAACTTGTACTTTTTTACCGACTTTTCAGGTTGGTATCGCTACTAGTATACCACACATCACCACCCACCACTACCACTACTACCACCACCACCAACTTCTACCACCACCAACCCCTACCACCACCACCGCCAAAAACTAACACTAACTACTACCACCACTCACCACTACTTCCACCA
>VCRD01002449.1:64133-88156 GCA_006783055.1 Trinorchestia longiramus | reverse complement strand
ACCTAAACTAATTACAACTTACATCGTGCAACTTATGTCATTTAGATAACAGTATTTTGCTTCCTGAACGCTAGTGAATGCCACTTGAATAATCTTAATCTCTTGCTGTTACTATGCTTTGTACTACTTTTAATTTGTGTGTCTGATTCTATCTTTATTCTTGAATTTTGGGTTTATATTTCAAAATCTAACGGTCTTCAGGTTCCAAATTACTTTACTCGAAAAATAACTTGGCTCAAGCCTAAATTAGGTATTTAACTAAAGAGCTTGTCACCAAAAGCTGAACAGCACTTGAAACTCCGATATTCAAGTTACTAAAATAGAAATTATGAAATGCAATGCTTCTATATATTGGAAATGGGTCACCTTTTGCTCCTCAATTTTGCATCAACCTATAAACTTGGGTTTCTTTTGAGCCTATGACTTACAAACAAATTTACATCTTTAACTTTCCTAAGTATCCGTCACCTGAGCACCTTCCTTTTAGTGTTTTCGTTTCAATTTCATTAATTCAATTTCGGTTCGTTAATCTAAACGAACCGAATGTGCAAATAAACTTGGGTAAGTGATCGTGAATTTTTGTTTATATTTTTGTTCTTAGTTTTGGTTTTATTGACTCGTTCTTTCAGTATGAACTTCAGTTGCAGTCCCCGCTGACCCTGTAATTAAGGTTTCAATTTGCGTCTCAGCTTTTCCGGCTCAATGACGGTGTATGGACGAAATTCTATGCTTGATGCATCTGGTGGTTAGATAATTAAAATTGGTTTTATTTCAAATCACAATCATAAATCTCAACTCAAATACGCATTTTCCCGTAATTCCTTTCAGCTTCAGGTTGGCAGTCAGTCTTGTCAGAGCATCTGCTCGACTTCATGCACTTTGCACAACTTTGAACTATCCAAATCTAAACGAACCATCCAACAAGCTCTTGCTCTGAGCGAGCTCCATCCATGTGACGCAACCTGCATCAAATTATCAAGCGACATCTGAGCATTCATCTGATACTCTCAGCAATAACTTATTTTTTTTTAATCGAATGCAGTCAAAATCAATACATCAATATAATTTGAAAATAATTAAAATTAAAAACTTAAAGACATGTCAACATTATCTTATTGAATACGATAAAATCCTTTTATTGTCTTTGCCTTCTTGTTTTGAAAACTGCTTCGTGTGAGAAACTCGTTGTATTTCTGTAAAATGAATCGTTGAACTTGACCATCCCCAAACACCGGTGACATAAATGAAATGATTTTTTATTGTCAGTATCTAATATTATTGTCTCTTATTGTAAGTATCGGACTTTCACAATTATTGTTCCAACATGAGCGAGGCTCTGTAGGAACGACAACCATTTGATCAATTACCTGGGTAGACAATTTTTTCCCTTAAGCTTCTCCTCGTATTTAATTAATAGGCCCGATGCCTTGCACTCTAATTGAATTCAATATTATTGGAGACCGATTGAAAGGGGGAGAGGAAGGAGCGAGTGGTCAAGGTGTAACAGACTTAGAAAAACGAAAAAATAATTTTTTCTGTATTATTTTTACGGAGCATAAAATTTCACCAATTTTGAATAACAAAAATATCGTTTTATTTTGAGAACATCCGGAATGATAATCTTCCTATACTGTTTCAGTCATACAGTATAGTAATTCGCCATGCTTTTAGTCTTCAGTATAACAAACTTAGGTGAATAGAATAGAATTAGGCTACAGGAACGAACCTTCTGGCCCATTCTTGGGTCGGATAATTACTTCGATAATTATTCGGTTGTATACCCAAGTCCCATGCCGTATTTCTAGCCGCGTCAACCATGTCGGCAGCGGGATTCGAACCCGGGTCTTTCCGCTCGTAAGCAGATTCGCTCACCAGTCGACCAAGCTGAAACCAACCTAACTACGAATACTTGCACGTTTAAAAATTACTACAATGTTTGAAAATTTATTACAGGAGTTTCATACGCGCATAAATACTAATATCCATTGTTCAGAAATATTCGTTCTGTTATTTTAGAATAATATTCAGATCATCAGAAATAAAATTTAGATAGTAAGGCTTGAATTATGTAATAGGACTCACAAGCTCACGAAATTAAACAAGTACAAAAAATAGATAAACAAACCAATATCGTTTTAAGTAGTTAAGGCTTCGGTGATGATTTTTTCACAGAACCTTGCTGGTTAAAGTTTTCGTTCCATGAGCACACACCTCATGATTAATTCAGATTAAACACTTCAATTCTCAAAGCTGGCACTAAAACGACTTAATTAACTGCTGTGGAACTGAGCAAACTCAATTTTGTAGACCAATCGGTCCAGAGCTTCAAAACGACACAAGCGGAATATCAAGCCATAAATCTAGAGACTTATTCCCATGTATGGTGGCAAACTGGCGTTAGTTGCGCGTAATTGCGCTTGCAACGCTGGCATACTACAGGCAAGTTAATTCTGAAGATCAGTTACTCCTTTAATGTCCGGAAACAAGGGCAACTCACTTGACTTCAGCCAATCTGGAGGCATGGTTGTCCAAGATAACAGTGCATTATATCAGAGGCTCTTTCTCCCAACATTAAATACAACTCAGTCGATCGCTGGCAGTGGGACAAACTTGCTTATAGAACGAACAAATCGACGTACATGTTAACAATCATCCCAATTAGTGTTAGCAAGAAAGATATTGGATCTGTGTGACAGTATTTGTAAAGTCCGAAATGCATTACATGTACAAACATCTGCAAGAGAAGATTCATAATTTTCCAAGAACGACATTAATCAATTAAAGTAACAGTTGAACACGTTATAAGAAAGAGCAGTAGTTTTTATTGATGTTTATGAAATTAATCAAGCCAAGTAACAATTAATAATCACCTATCACACTTTACTCCCAAAAATTTCTATCGTGAATCATGTGTTGCTAAATTTCAGGTTTCACTGTCCTTTCGTTTTCTAGTGGTCAAGTACGCATGTACGCTGGTACTAATTACAACACTCATACGGGAGTTAGATACCGCGTATCTGCTTAAAACCTTTCCTACAAAATTACCAAGTTGATACAGGGTGACCACAAAAAATGTTTTGATTTTTGAATGGCTATAACTCACTAAACATTGTAAGTAAAAAAGATGAAACATAAACCATCTGAAAGAGAAGATTCTGAAGTTTTATCCAATATCCAGCATACGTAGCCCATAGTCCCGCTTTCCGATCCCTTTTGATAATTTATCTGTCAGGATCCCTTCATCATGGGACAGCTATCAATCGTTCAACGTATAATTATTGTGGAAGGAATGATAAAATATGGATCGTTTATCACAGTGAAACGGACTCTACAAAATTCTCACGGACTGATTTAGTGAGGTAGTAATCCGGAAAACTTTTCATGAATGGAAACAAGGTGGATCAGTCCACATCATGAATAAAGGTTATTCCAATAGCAGAAGAAATGTAGAAACCCACTCAACAAAGCATTAACTTCATGAAAGAAACTGTTAAAAATTATGCCACAAACGGGATAAGAAAAATGGCTGCAACGACCAATTAAAAAATAAAATTATTAATAGGTGTCCTATGATGAATGGTTTCTGTATCAAATTTCAAAATCTTGTCTTTTAAATGGTTTTGTTCCATCTCACTACTTACAATAGTTAATGAGTTACGTTCAATAAAAACCCGAAACATTTCTGTGGTCACTCTGTATTAGACGTGAGGCCTAAATCTCGTGTTAAATTAGAGGCTAGACCTCAAGGGAAAGCAGAATGAGACAAGCCATTTTTCAAAAGAAAATATGATTTTATCACACAACAGCTTCTCTCGTCATACAGGTACTACATGCCAAAGTGTAATATCAAGTTAAAAAAAGTTTTCTTCAGACAGTATTGCAGTTGGAAGCCCTTCGTAAAATGATATTATGTTTAATATCTATATAGACCCAAAACTTTTATTTCAAATCGATTATTGTGCTGCTAACCCTGGAGACTGGAAACTGGCCTGAGTTTCTTTAAGACCATTCAAAGACTTCATCTCCCAAGAGTTGCGATCTAATAGCGTAATGGCTGTGGTCAGAATCACAGGAGGAAATCTTGAAAGGACATAATATTAATTTTGTGTCAAGTCGCGCATTTACTGTATGATTTATTATGTTCAAGCTGTTAGACAAATAATGTTCCAGGTCAACTTTCCAGGACACATGTTCCATTTCTAAAAACAGGTGCAGATACGAGCATTAGGTTGCACTGTACAGAGACAAAGAAGAATTGAAATCAGTTTTCATAAATTGTTGGTAGTTTTATTATCAATAATTATTAAGTTGAAGTGACCTGTGATTTAAAATGTGTTACTGTATAATGCGAAAAAGTTGCATCATTCCTAACATACAGCCATGGATTACAACTAATTTTAGCTGCGCTGATCATAAGCATAACATTTCATGAAAGATAGTAGCGGATTAAAAATAGCTGCAATCACTTAGTTTTCAAGTTGTGGTATCAAAGAAATTAGAAACTCTTCAAGCAGTCATATGCCAATAGAATGATTGATGCCTGAGAGCGAAACAAGTCACTCAGTCGAAATAACAACTGAGGTTCACGGCTTTGAAACCATTCTCCACAGACCAACACGAGTATTTTTGTAGAATTTCATATCTGAACTGCATCATTGGCTCACATCCGGAGAAGCCTGGATTTTCACACTATATTCTAGTGAGAATGAGAGGCTGGATATCACGCCCGCCTCTCGGCCGTTAAAGGACCTAAAACTTCTCAAATTGAGTTGCCAACTGAAGACGAGCGAGGCTCACCAAACGGAAAATTATTGCTTAACTATTCGTAAAACGATTTGCATTTTTTGCATCCCGCAGCCGACGCATCTGATTTCAACATGCAGGATTTTCGTACGCTTTTGAAGACAGTATCATTCCAGTACAACAAAGCTACTGCATATTTCAAAACAAATTCGCAGGAGAATCGTTAGTATTGAGCCACTTCAATTGAAATTTTATGTTGTTGAAGCTCGTCGTTTATTGAAGCAGAACTACCACAATGGTTCGAGAATCTTTGTAAAGATGCAATCAAAACCCCAAAATTACTAGTTTTAGGGTCTGACATAATATATCATGAATAGTCTAGGAACACGCTTGTGTCCAGGTGTGACAAATACCGTGATATTGACTACATTTTGATAGTCAAACTTTTCATGAGATCATAAAATATATTTCATGATTATTTGAAGCCATATTTACCACAGTTTACAGCTTAGTCTACACAAAACTTAAACTTGAGTGATTGAAATGAGTTGCAGAACATATTTTACCGGCTATCGTTTCTATTTTTTTTAACTCGAAGAAGTTCACTTTATCAGACACAACACATTAAGATAGAATACTTGAACAACTTTTATCGAGTAGCTGATTCTGTCCTCTGCATATACCTAAGAATGCTGCTACCTCGAACTCAGATGCACATTATTTCATTCATTATTCAATACAGGCTGAAAAGCTTCCTTTCATTCATAGAATGGATTTGATGGTAGAAAAAGAATTCTGCTTCCTTTCTGAGTGGCTGCAGATTCAGATATGAGCTGTCTGCTGTGAACAAAAAGACGAAAACAACAAAACTACTTAATTATTTTGCAAAGGTATTTCATTGTTGCTGAAGTCAATGTATTGAATTTGTTCAGTACCTGAAAGTGAAATGCTACTCGATACCAATGTTGTATGAAACGAATGGGCGGGCTTGTGCTCTGCTCAAGGTCTTCACAATAGAAACTACTGCTTCTTCAGATACAGAATGCAGCAACATAACTTTCTTTTTTTTTAAAGCAGTGTTCTAAAAAATTCAGTTATGTAGCCAAACCCTGTATAAGTGCATCTAGTCGCACGTACAGTATGAAATTACATTATTCAATACATTTTATGGGACGAATTCAATGATTTACTAATAGTTCTTTTTTCAATAGTGGCATGGCCGGGAGAAATAGTGATAGACGGTGCGACAAATGAAAACACAACTAATATTAATACGGTAAAATCGCAACAAAAAATTTCTAGTGCCCGCTTCAAGTCTTCAGATGCTGCAGGTATAAATACTGGAAAGGCTACTGGATGAACACTGTTGTTTCTCAATAGAGTGCGTTCTGGCATAAATATTGACTGGCGTGTTCGAAATCGAAGATATTTCACCGACACACAGTGTTGGCATAACCCAATACAATTCATTTGCCGATTCTAGCGAAGCATTAGTATTCAACAGATGCAGTGAGCCCTTGTAAAACACAAACCTAGAAGTTCAATGCTTAACCCATGCATGGGTCCAGAAACGAATGCAGCTGATTCCACCTTGGGCTGCTGAGAATTTTTCTGAGGACGGTTTTCTTACGAGCAAACGCATTTTTAACACACCTCTATACAAAATTAGGTTTCGTACCCAGAACCTTTGGTAACGCAACGAGGCAAATGTGAGTTAGGCTTTTATCTTTTCCAGCGCAATGCCTGAGCGAGAAAGAGGGTGAATTATTAACGTTTAACTAAATTGAAAGAGGCTGTGCTTCACCCTTTTGAACGATAACTGACTAATGGAGGTTTTGAAACAAAAATTCCAGTTAAATCAAAGGCAATCATTCCAAAATATTTCATCAGAAAAAGGATTCTTGAACAATTTGCCAGACTGTTCGAATTGAATACTTACATTTCAGAAAAAACTTGAAGGATTGTTTGGCCCATAAATATGCAAAATAAAGTTCAAAGTTTGGTTGAAGTCTCGACACATTGGAGCGTTACATCGTCAGCCTACAGTAGAAGAACAAAGTTCAGGTTCAGCCACCCATGAAATTGCACTTTAACGCAAAAGGAATTTTCAGAAATTTCCGTTGTTTGAATTTCAAGCTTGCGTACTTTTTGAAATAAGTACAGAATTAAATTGTCGAGAGAATGTATGTTACATAAATAACGGAAAATTTAGGAAAAAATGAGAAACGGGATGTTACATTTTCGGACGAAATAATTTAAAGTACCGAAGCAGTTTATAATCTATCAACTTTCGACAGTGGCCGTATGAAAGCTTCCTTTCAGATAAAAATTAAGCTGATATCTGAGAACAAGAAATGTATGAATTACTTCTCATTCTACAATATACGTATGTCATGTAGGAAGTACACCACTCCTAAAACCTAACATAAAATTGAATTCTCTACCAAGACCATGAGTTTTACTTAAAACCAGAATATTAGCATTATGAAGGAATTTTTCTGTTCGCAACGTTCCAACTCTTTCAAAAAGTTAGTTCCCTAAAAAACTGATCATTCCTTGACATTTTGTTAGAGCCCAGCAACCAAAAATTAGCAAAAACAGTGCAATGGACACAGGCTTCTGGCGCTGCTCAAAAAAAGATCAGAGCACCTGAAATATGCCTGATACTCTGCAACAGGTCAAAAAGCCTTCGTGCTATAAAATGTGAATGTACATGCATGAAAAGTACATGTTTAAAATAGACTAGCAGCATCAAAGCTATTGAATGAATTGAAAATTTGCCTTCTGCATCTGAGCATTTCCTGAAAAATTCAATGGAACATTTTCAATCGCAAGATCAGAGCAGCCAAAAGTCTTGCATACAGTAGCTTTCATCTGTGGGAAAATGACGTATCCTAAGGGGCTCCAGAACGCGCAGGAGTCCAAAATGGAGGAAACACAGAAGGTGTAATCTCAATTGAGATGTGAGGCCTAAAATATTGTTTGCTCTTATGAGTCATGAAAGAATAGGCAAGTACGCTAAGCATCAAAACGCCTTTTTAGTTTTCAAGTTCCCCCAAACTTACACAACGCAGCAGAGGAGAGTTCAGGCCTGAGTTCACCTTTTGTTTTCCCAGCCATTACTCACAGGAACTTGTGACTCTGATTTCAGCAAGCTAAAATAATCCCGTTACTGATCATTCGCTCCGACGAAGGAATTTTTTGTAATCAGTTATCTTCTTGGTCAAAGAAGACATGCAGGGTAACCCCACTCCTACCTTGAAATTTTAATTAAGGTATAATAATATTTCAATGTGTGTGTGTATATGTATGTATATCAATAAGGCTTGAGATGTTCCATGAAGAGCTTTGCCTTGTGGCAGAAAAAATATAGAGTTTTTGAAATTTAAACTTGGGGGAATAAATTGTTTCACATGTCATCATAGAGAGGTAAAATTGCTGCATCGAAAAACAAACAAACAGAAAAAATTTCACAGCAAATTCAGCCCTACTTTTAGCCTGTACGCCCCCACACTGTCATGTTTTAATATCATTATCATGAGAATGTATTGTAATTATTGAAGAAATTGTGAAATTGAGGCAAGAATTCTCACAAGTAGCATTGTTTTCTTGTACACAAACTAGAAAGTTCTGATAAACGCTCCCCTTAACTAATTTGTACATATAAAGCAAATTTTTGACCAAACTTTGAAGTGAATTTTCCCAACGCTTTCGAAATACTCTCATTTTCATTCATTCATCTTTTAAAGGAGCATTTTTAGGTGCTTTATTTGAAACATTCTTTTAGCAGGCCCTGTACAAACACCCTCCATAAACAAGCATTTATACTTTTTTATATGCCTTTTTCAACCTTCCCCTTTGAAGTTCTCCGTCCAAGATGTTCCCAATAACTTTTACCACAAACCTTTAAAATAACAGTTTTCCTGACACCCTACAGGGTTATCAGACGCTTCCAGAAAGTCAAGAAGAACAACCTTTACTGAGGTTATTAAACGAAGAATAACGAGATAGAAAAAGGATTTTACCTTTCTTCCCAAGCTTCGCAAATAGTGGCGGAGATGATAGGGGAAGGGCTTTATACAAGTAAGTGGACGGTATCACATTTCATGGATGAAGACATTACAGACGAGAAATGCACGGGTACAAAGTTGGAGTTTTTGAGGGGACATATAAGCCATCAGAATAACAGCAATTGGGAGCCAACAATAAATTTCTATTGGTATATATTACCAATAAAAGATTGATACGACAGTGTCTATGAAAATGCAATAATTACTACTAACACTTGGAAATTCTAGTGCATATTTGGTAAGAGTACGAGTATTCCGATGTAAAAATATTAATTGCAATTATCTTGCAGCCTGAGCATATTAAAAAGATTCGGACACTGAGTAATGAAGTTGAAAGAACAGTTCAAAACAGTTCGAGCGAGTGTCACTTGAATGATAAATGTTTATCTAGTGGGAGAATACAGAGTAAAATATAAAAACATCAGTGAAACTCCACCTATAATAGATTAAATCAAATCCGAGGCATTCACTGTTCATGCTGCGAAGAAACTCTTGATAATGGCAGCGAAAACAAGTGGCGGAAATTGAAAACATAAATTCAAAGAACGAAACTGAAGACAGTCGTGAGAGATAGTCCTGCTGCTTTCGGTGTATCACCAGCACAAAACAACAATGGAAGTTGAAGTGAGGTGCAATCATTATTGTAACCAATCTAACATGCAACGCAACATGCCTGCAAGGTCTTGTATGTGCACCAACAAGCATACTCCCGGTCCACGCATGCACTTCGCTTGCGCTCCCGACGCTTCAATATCATACGTGTTTCTATTTAACTCACCTTCATATTTTACTCGCCTTAACTCAGCCCGATCATAGGCCTTCCTTCATTCAGTGCTTTCCTTGAAAACTAGTGTGTAAGCCCGTTAAAAATAACATGCTTTAATATCAAATTCTACGATTTAAATTTGATTAATTTAAAATTATTATAAAGATGAATGTATGAAAGATTTTCAAAAACTTATTGTGTTTTATATGAATACTTTTCATGAATATAAACAAAACTTGAATTTTGTAACTTATCTACCGATAACATGGCCCAATTAGTACCCGTTGAAATTCCTTGGTTTAAAAGTGATCAAATTAAGGATCTATGGAATATAATACATTTTCCAGTTTAACCCGTGTTACTATTAAAATCTGACTATTTTTTATGAATGTATACAGGACTTCTACTCTGTATCTTATCAACCGAAAACAGGGTAGTGTAAGAGAAGAAAGCTAATAACAGAAAAATTTGAGTATTTTATAGAGATCCGGCGCCATTGGTATCCACAATACAATGCTTATAATACATGCATGCCCGTTCTGATTTCAGTTCAATTCTATCGGACACCAAACAAATACTTATATGAATAAACATAGCATGGGTATTATTAGGTTTAATTTTATAAAAACGGTGGTCAGATCATCAACAAGAAATGAAATCAGTTACGACTACTACACTAAGAGTTTTAGCTTACCAGGTGAATTACATACAAATTCAACTAAAAAGAACCACTTCAAAAATTGCGAGGGTTGAGGTGTTAAGGCTTGAAAGGTGTATCCATGCTACAGATAATACACGTATTTTAGCAAAATTTTATTGAAAATTTTTATTCTCATATCAAAATCGATAAGTTCCATAATTGTGAAATCTTAAAAGGAATCTGATTCGAAAACATTATTTATATCGTTGTAAACGGAATAACTACAGCCAGGAAAAAAAATTGACAAAAAAATTGACAAGAAAATAAGACATTTTGTCCCAACTGGCAACGAAAGACATGCAAGATCCTGTAAAATAGTTAACTGTCATCACTTCACCTTCCTTACTAGTAGCATACAACTTTAAGGACAATAAATCGTCTCAAAATTGGTCCTATGTCTCTCACAAACGGTGGCTTGCGTTAACTCAAATGTATAATTAGGTCTAATCAGCATCTTGTATGAAGTTATTAGCCTTTAGCAGTAGCTTTGATAGATGTTAGACCCACTATGATGCCAACAGACCTGTCCATAGCTTATTAGCTTTGATGCATTACACTGTTCCATTACCTTATTACTCCATACATCAAAACTACGGCTACATTTCTACTACTAATCATCAAGATAAAGAGCCAGATTGTGGTTCCTGTCGCCGCCTCAGCCATGAAAGACTAAGACTCGTGAGCCTCTCCTCACTATGTTCTCTCTAACTAAGTTGTTTCCCTTCAAGGACTAAATTACTTAACTCTGCAGCAATTTCCGTTATGTCCTCTGTAACAATCATTAGATGAATTAACAGGTAATTTACTGAGTTTTCTGCAATTATTTAGACAGCGTTTTACTACTGTGATATTTTATCAATGTTGAGGTTAACTTCATCGTAGTAGCGATTATTGAGTTACTATACTAAATATTCACCATCAATGCATGCGACAAAAATTTCATAAAATATTTGGGCACTTAAATGATACGGAAGAGTCTCCAATTTTACAGGGCAAGAAGATGAATGCAAAATGCTGACGGTGCCACCTGAAAAACAAGTTTTCTTGGTCTAACTTCTGAACTAACTTCTGAACTTGCTCCAAGACTTCTGCCTCGACCTGAAACCGTAATTTTAGCACGACCAAAAACATGGTCAAGTTCATTTCATTGACTTTGACCTCCATATTCCACATAATAAATGATCGCAAACGACATTTTACTCGTATACAGCAGATCAAATTACTGTACACTTACGTTGGCGCTAATCTTCACCAATACCGAGTCGAGGGCCATCGACATTATAGAAGAATTGACAGAAAATTTGTGAGGTAGCTCTGCAATAAGACAAAATCTAATAATTGACAACATGACATGTTGACTTGTAGCCTAATTACTTCAGAAGTCGTTACATCTTGCTCATATTATACAGAAGTTAATATTGATTTCGATTTACAACTTGTAGGTGCTGAGAAATTAAGATATATAAAGATGCCACCAGAAGGAAAGACGAAAAAATTGAACTTACCATTCATGAGAGGTAGATTTTTTCATTCAACAGGTAGTATTTCGATTTTTTCTAGATAAACACTCACTGGAAATAAAAACATTATTTTGTCCCATAAGAAACTATTCCTAGTGGTCAGAGCATTTCTGTTCGGACAATTCACTTGCTTACTTGAGACCCAGTGAAAGTAAGCACACCACTAAACGATACAACGCACATTATCTATTATAGAATTGGACACACAACGTCTGTTCATGTGGCTTCATAGAAGTAGTAAACATGAAAGATTTGCGTCCACATACACACACCGCAAATCACAAAGCACTGAGGACCACTAAAATAGGTGGCAGCACTTCCGCTAATTGTGATTCCGCACTTTCGAAGTGCGGATAATGCAGGAATGGCCAGATGAGAAGTGAAAATTATGACATTTTTAATCATCTAAGAGCTTCTTGTATTGTTGTGTGGCCTGAACACCAAGTTTTTTGTGCTTATTCACAATTAAATGCAAATATGCACATTTCAAACTAAATTCTGAATTCCTGACTGTTCGTTTGGGGTCATATTAATGTCATTATCTGACATAGCGTCATATCTAATTTATCAGTCATTTCTCATTTTTCTTTTTACACTAGAAATTTATATGACCTGGAAACATCAAAAATAAAGTTGTCGAAAGAGTTAGATGCATGCATTCAAGATTGCCAAAAATAGTACACCGACCTGCTATCATTTTTTAGAATTTTAATGTTACTGATATGATTGTGGTACTGGACACGATGGAAATTTCAAACGAAAAGAGTGATCGTTTATGTCTACACAAGTATATTGTTAACAATGATTTTACTAGGCCAAATTTTTACGGAACAATTACTTTAGAATAATTGTCATACACGATGAAAATACATGTAAAAATAATACGTCACATGGATTGTCAAATTTAATGACATCTGTGTCTTTTGTGCTCTCTACAAGTACATTTTACTCTATACTCGTACACACATGAGCTACGTACAGCTCAAAGTTGTTCGGTAAGAGACAATCACGAACGGAGAACTACGTGACAACTACGAGATGGACCTGGTGTCCCAAAATACCCTGATAATTGATGCAGGTGATTGACACAATCACAACGGTTGACAATGCGTACACACAAGCCTGTCCGTTCTCCAGGGCAAGAGTCCTGCAGTCACGAGTGAAGGGCTTTTTAGGCAACCTTCTGAGTAGCGAAATAAAGGGACAGACTAAACTCATCACAGAACGTGGCCTACTTCTGTTGAGGGATATTTTACTGTAAAAGTTTACGATGAGCAGTTATTTTTTAGAATTAGCAGTGACAATAGTTCTACTAGTTTTCATCAAACGATGTTTAGTACTCATAAGCTTCTTTCACTATGCGTGAGGTTTATCCAAAGTTGTTCTACTCGTGGAAAATTGAACATAATTGCAAAAATTTTGACATGGCCCGCACGACAGTAACATCTTGAACACAGCGAGTTCAGTTATTTTTGTATTTTATGAAAGCCTCTGGCATGCGAGCTTGCAAAATACGTTTTTAATTTTGACAACTTCAACGGTATGAACGACAGTTAATAAATTGATGCTCATTTACTGTTACAAATGAAAATAAATGTATTTTTCTGAATATTAGTTGCACTTTCTGCTACAGAAAGCCGAACAAAATTAGGCAAATGAACAATTCATTTGTTTGGTATGTCTGATCCCTACACATTTGTATTATTTTTCACTGGCAGTAAAACCGCTCTCAGACCACCAAAAAGTTTTAAAGCAACGTTAAGGTACAATCCAGAGCTCACTACGCACAGCTGGCAGTTACCAACGATATCAATTGCAACATTTCACGATGACCAACATCTTGGGCATTGGTGAGGTCGTGTTGGGGAATCAGTATTGCCGACCCTGCTATCACAGACGCCCATGAGCACATTAGGAATCGCGCACGCAGCCTTTGATCATTGTCACCGTTTCTAACTTTGAAGACTTCAATAGAAATAACTGAAATGAAATTTCCACATGATGAGGAAACGGATGAATTTTACATCAATTCATTTTCAGAAACCAAGTTTGAACAAAAGAATATGAGTGATAGTATTGTATTTTTGCTTTAAACTCATAACTTAAGGAACAGAAGTGGCATAGTTAATACTAATTTTCTTGTTGAAAGTTCAAAGTTAGCTTAAAATGTTCCTTAACTTTAATAAAAAATGATACAGAAGAAAAATATAATTTTAACGAATAACGGATCAGAACGTAAAACTTTAGTGTAGAATACAATGTTGTCGTGGGCCCAAGTGTTCATAGTTCAGCACTTTGCACGTTTCGTACACTGTCTATTGAACATGTCTGTATCTGAACGAAACGCACTACCTTCTTGATAAACTTGCATGTGCCATTTTATCTGAGTGGGTCCCCTATTATACGGCTTTATAAGCCATGCTCATGTACATTTTAGTTTTAATCTTCTTACGTAAATTCTTAGTTAACCCTTTAGCGACCAATTTGTTTTTCTAGTTTCTACGCTTAAGCTCACAAAGACCGTCTGTACACTGATGCAATGAAGCACGCTGAGAGCCAGGTAGCCAAAAGAACGACGCTGTAACATGCCGCCGCGTTCAGACCTAGTATCAACCTCATATTGCTCACTGTTTAATTATTAGAACAATTCTCCCAAAGACCGTAAGAGAGGACCGTATGGTCCTTTTCGTCGCTAAAGGGTTAAACTTCTTTCAGCCAGAGAAGTGAAGTTAGGTGTGTAGCGTATCATCATACGATGTATAACACATCTGTGTGACGTCTCTTACTACAGCAGGGCTCACTCGAAAACATATCCGTAGTTCATTCTGTAAGCTTTGCAAAGTATTCTGAAGTAGATGAATGCATGGGACTTCGGTATTGTTGACGGCATGGGACTTCGGTATTGAACCAAGAATGGGCCAAACGGCTCGTTCCTATTGCCTTATTCTATTCTATTCTCAAATTGTCTCAGAGAACTTTAAACACATTATTACTGCAACATCCAGAAATACTTTTCCAATAGAATTTATACGCCACTTCAACAAATGGAACATTTTTTCTGAAGCAGAACTGCATGAGAGGAGAAGTGAACAACAGAGATGCTGGTGAAGAAGCCACTGTTGTGGCCTGAAGACACGCGTCCTCATCAGTAAACGACCACAGGAGACTATTCCCTCGAACGCTAAATTTTTATGGTACTGAAAAGTGCCGTAAAATAAAAAACTTCCGTATAGCCTCCACGAAGATCAACATAAGGGCACAAGACGCAGAACTACTGCGTATTTGTTGTGGAGGGGCTGGTAAATATGATGACGAACGATGTGTGACAATTGTAAAAAAGTTACATCGTCGTTGAATGTGGAACATTTTTGTAGAGATGAATTGAGTCGCAGTACTGGTAAATGTGTCCGAGAAGCTTCATAAATGAAAAACAGGACGAAGCGAAATGCATGCAACTGAGATGACCGTATTTCTTCGACAGTCGAAGTTCAGTACACAAACTCGTTGACTTGAAATGGCTCATGAATCTTCAGTAATACATACACCGGACAGCAGAACCAGAATCGATTTGTTTGCCCCAGAAGAAGACAGGCCTTCGGTGCGTCGTCATGGTTCAAAAATACCGAATTGCAATTCTTAAAAGAAAAACTAGCGAAGAAAATATGACAAAATATTATGTGTAAAAAGATGCTATTGAAATAATTATTCCTCATACACGGATGCACTAAGAAATTGAGGCACCCACTGTTTTTAAATATTTTCTAGTCAAGCGTATCTATAGTTCTTCAAATAAATTTGGTGAAAAACATGACGTGTCGTTCAGGAAAAAGGAGAATTCAACATGAAATTTGGGCTTTGGTATTTTTAGGGATGACAAATGACAGATCAAATGAGATGAGTTACAATTAATATTTTCTGTCATGCAATGCAGTTCGAATTGACTCTCTTCAATGTTGGGGATGACATAGAACGATGAGAGTATTTTACAATTTAAGAACCAAACAAGGAATAAACGAGCTGCGGCTTCGAGGCCTAAGACGTGTTCTTGGGACGGAACGTCTGGAAATCAAAGGAGGCCAAATTGAATTGTTTTCTTTCATCCATATTGACTTTCATTAATGTTGAAGAGACAAAGGCGGGCATCAAAGAATAATGAGGATATTCTAATGAGAGACTAGACAACCCTGCTAAGATCAGCAGTTGCTCATGTTTAACAGGAAATGAAGATTGTCTAGTAGACATGTTCCGACTTTAACTACGAACCAAACACGAAACAAGAGTGCGTCTTTAGATATCCAACTCAGTAAGGGTTTTATTGGCGGATAGTTGTGTGCGAATTTTACGTAAGAATTACAGAATTTTTAAGATCTATAGACTAAAAAACCAAGAAATACATATCTGGGCATCATTGAGGCAGGCCAATCACTATGTTCTGAGAGAAGTCAAGTGTGAAAAACACATCTCGTAAAGTAGCTCTGCAAGACCAAGACAAAGTTTAAATCAAGACAAAAAACACGCTTTGCCATCTAAACTTCAGCTGCCACACGAGCAACAATGACAGTGAAATATATTCGTCGTGTCTAGAGTCTCTGATATTACAGGGAATGCGGAGGGCCTTTTCTTCAGCGACTGGTATGATATTCCTCGTGTCCAGAGCCCAAACAAATCATGTAACGGATGCTGAGATGAAAACATCAATTCTGCCAGCGATTTATTTTTCCCTGTTGAGGTGAGCAACCTGTTGCGGAAGACGCATCCTGCTTACCGTCCAAGCTCGCCAATTACTTTCGTCAGGATGGCAAATACTGAACGTTGATCGTTGGAATCAAATAAATGACAAATACAAGGCTATTTCTCCAGCCTAGAAACAATTTTCCGTTCAAAATGAAAGAATGTAGAAGATAATAATTTCGGAAAGAATTTTTTACTAATTAGATTAGAGTCTCTTGATCGTAACTTTCAGAGTCATGAATACGCTTTTACATATTCTTCGCATGAACTGAGATCACTAAACACTGCCAATGCGCTGTCTTTCTATTAGTGGTTCACCAAAAACTTGGTAATAAAACAACAAAAGACGAGTTCACTTTCTGAAATTGCCTTTGAAGTGCACAAGGCGTCTTCGGCTTCCTACGCATACTCAAGTGAACACAGCAATGACAAATTATTCCAGTCATCCATTATACAATGGCAGATGATACATCGAGTTTTCATTTAGCTGAATTATCATACGCTCTTATTTTTGAGGGATTTATGTGAGTAGATAATTACAGACACGCTGCATTACATTAAAAACATTCAGTTATACAGTACTTGTTTCAGTATGGAATATGGAGACGCAGCTTCAAAGTTGAACAAAATATCCATTCTAGTCTGGGCCAAAGATCTTGGATCGGAATGATTCATCTGTGCCTATTACATATATTTTGCAATTATAAGCCCAGTTAAGACAATAGTCGTGACATTATGATAAAAAATGCGCATATTTGATCATGGGATCATGTTTTTTGAGGCTACATTAAATAGTCCTCGACTTTAAAGCTTTGTACTATTGACTCCAACATGCGAAAACTAAACAGATAAATGCTGGAAATTACAACTACGGAAGAATAAGTCTTAATTTTTATCAGAAGGCTTCTGTTGAGTTTTAATGCTGTAAAAATCTCAACAAGAACTGAAGAAACAATAAGTAGAATCTCCTTCTAATGAAATTATACAAGTAACCGTACATTCGGAAGTTTTATCACATCACGTAATCATTTGGTTTACTTCAGCATAATAATTTAGGGATATTCACGTCCGATGAAGAGATGGAGGGCTTGCAACCGAGTCATTATTCATTTTCATCTGCCAGAAACGGCCACGGCAGGAGCTGCGACACCATCAAACCACAGAGGCCATTATATGAACAGTAATTTGGTGCCAAAGCACAGCTAAAGCCTCGTAAACTCTAGAGATTTTACGATCAGAATTTCAATACCAAACTTTAAGTACCCTGTCAACGTGAGTAGAAGAAAGATGAAAGAGCACACAGAAAAACAAAATGAAGCACAGATAAAATTTTGGAGCCCGTAATTGATTAACTTGTATTTTACAGACCTTTAATGCTAAGACTTTGCTTAAATGTTTTAGAACTTTAAACGTAATGTATGGTCTCTATATTCTTTGAAGTTGTAAGGTAGTGTTGAACTTTCAGTAATTGAGCATAAATTATAAGGAGACTTTATTAAAATAAAACATGCTGAATAAGAATATATCATATAATAACATGTTCAGACCCAGGTATCAATAATTCTGCTAAAATAGAACACAATTACTCCGTGCACACATGATTCACAAAAGACCCAGATTGCTATCACAATCCCGCTGCCGATATGGATGACGCGGCTAGAAATACGGCATGGGACTTGGGTAAACAACCGAATAATTATCGAAGTAATTATCCGACCCAAGAATGGGCCAGAAGGTTTGTTCCTATAGCCTCATTCTATTCTATTCTATCACACATGGTGAGAATAAACTTCCTCATGTTCATGCTCACCAAGCTCGTTTCACTGAACTAGTGGTGACATAACAACACGACCAACACAACTCCACTCCTCTCAGCACCACTCATAAGTCAACTCATGGGTTGTCTGGACCGCAGAGAACGACTTTCATAGAGAGCCAGCTGACTTCCTCGGTGCGTGTGACTGTCTAACGCAATTATTCAGGCGTGTTGTATTCTACCCTCTCTCTTACATGTAAACTGTGACTCACTCTTTGAGCTGAAGGAATTAATGGCTGATCTAGGCTTAATTTGTACATGAGAATAATGAGTCTTGAAAATTATTGCATATTTTTGTTGAATATTTTAACAACTTAAGCTTAACTACTCTGCTTCAAGGTGATAACTAAAATATTTCCTCATTCACTAGAGCTGTAACTTAAAGACCACGAAAATCAGCAAAACTGCAGCCATCGTTTTGGCCAAGGAGGAAAAATATTGGCATGCTGGTAGCGGCGCGAGGCTGGAAGGCCTTCAGAATTTTGTTCAAGTATTTCCGGCGGGTCGTAAAGACTACAATGGTCTGCAGATTTCTTCCACAGTTCAAATATGAGGGTACAACAATAACAGAGGAGCGGTTGCGATCTGAGACGGCCCGATAAGCTTCCTGTGTTGAGTTAGAAGGGTTTTTCTTGCGTAAACAGTCGCTCGTGCAGGTACCGACTGGGGGGAGAATAAGAAAATTGTCTGCTTCGAAAGTACGGCAAAACTGAAAAATCTGAACAAGCATTTGTCTTCTCAAGTGCATTGTGCTTCCTTGCTGGTATTGGCAATTATGTTTACTATTAATTGGGAGTAACAAATAATTATATGATGGAGATGAAATATATAATACCAAATTGGCAAAAGAAAAGTGGATAATTTCCATTTCTCAGTTTAAAAATTCATGACGTACAATATAGAATCACAAAAATTTACAAAACGCCCTAAGGATACTTAGGTGTTCGTTTATTTGCACTTTATTTGTCAGAAAATCTTGAAGCTTCGATCCTCGAAGCTGGCTCTTAGTTATGGGGGAGGTAGAGAAATACGATGCAGACAAGTTATTACACGGGCAAAACAATAAATTTCATTATTACAGAAGACCATAATGTATTCACAGTCAAAAAATGCCCAGTACATAAATAAGGACTACACAATGCTCATGTGAAGGCAGACGGCGAAGGTGCCTCTTTGTTTAGGGGTGAAGGAAATAAGACGCCAAGTAATTGTGGCAGGAGACTAGAGCTAGGAAACACAACGTAACTACCACTCAGCCCCGTCAGCCCCACATTCCTTTGTCTGAGTGCTGGCACAACACTCGTTCTTCTGTTTATTTATGATGGTCTTTGTGTTCTTTACTCAAAATGTCCAGCAAAAATATTCGCTCATTTTTTAACTTCGTTGACGTCAGTTGCAGAAAACGACAAGACATTGCAAAATGGGTAAAAATGTTTAATGTTTGAAAATGGACTAGATATTGTCGAGTGTTCCAGGGCTTGGATTTAAGTTTAGGTCTCATTATAAAACTCCAAGGCAATAACTGTTACGCAGAGATGATCCTCTGAACTACAACGACTTTAATAAACAGACATGAGGCAAATAAGCTAACCAATTTTGAGCAGCTGTATTACATTACCTAAAAGTTACATTTGCTTTAATTTTGGAGTGAAACTCAATGAATCAAGTTTCTTATTTTAGTAATAAATTACAAGTTGTGCAAGCAACAGTGACAAAGCGATGCTAATGCAAAAATTACGGGTTGTTACTCAGCCTGTTGAAATAAATGCCTCTCAGTTCGTTGCCATGTTTTCCTAGGAAGATTAACAGCAAACGAGGACCATATCAACTGTGCTCAGAATGGACATTTTAAAGTAAGTCGCCCTAAGTAGAAACAACTACATTTCTTGCAATAGTAAATCCGTTATATAAAATGAGACAAATGTATTTATCCCTGGAAACTGAGGGGATAACTTGCACCGTTTAGATAAACCAGGATTGGATTCAAAGAACTTTTATATTCATTAAAATATTAATGAAAGACACCACTTAATGAGGAACATCTGTGTTTACATTCATAATTTTAAAGCGTTATTTGTATTGTTGAAAAGATTTCTTGGCTAAATACTTTTACTAAGCACATTCAACTCACAGATGGTAAAACAAAGACAATTACCAAATTCACATTAACTTTAGAGGAAGATTGATGCTTCGTTTCTGAACAAAATTAGAAATAATTTAGTATATATTTATTTAATATTTGACTTTCCAACATCATCAAAATCCAAAGCTCCAAAATTTACCCTATGTTGTCGGTAAAAAATTTACCCTTCGCTAAAATACAGGACCACCTCATGCGCATTGCTCGCTTAGCTGCAGCATCACCAGTTCAGATGGACCACTCACCTAAATAAGCCGGGTGCAATCAGGAAAAGCCTCAGTGCAATAAACTGTCATATTTTCGTGTAAAATCAGCAGAAATATTGAGGTACATCACGATAAAAATCCCATTTTATGAAGAAATGAGCTACCAAATCATGCGGGACGAATGTTTTCTGCAAGCAATTGAAGCAAAACAGAACGGCCACTGCTAGAGCAGACAGTCTAAATTAAAGTCCACGGAAGTGAGACCCCACTATTGACAGAGACTGAAATTGACAGAGACTGAAGTTGACGAAAATGGACGGATTTTCAGTGTTCCCGTTCTAGGTGTCGCTAGACTGATCGTCTATTTAAAACATTTTACAAACGGAAATATTTGCATATAATTTCATATATCGCATGTCGCACAGAAACCGACACATTCATAATCGCATCAAGCACGAGAAATTTATATTATAATTCCAGGTATGGATTAAAACACTTTGAACGAGTTAGTGAAGTTGAAAAGTGATGAAATATCTTGGAGAATATAGCAGCTAAAACCCTCGTTTAAGAAGTCATGAGAGGGATAATCGGGGTATCCTACAAGCTTCTTATTTTTCAATAAGTGTCTAGGCACATTACAAGCTCACCTTAAATAGTTTTTAATAAAAGTACATAGTAATCAGAGTAAAATAGTTTTGCACAAATTCTACGTAATCACTTTTGCCATGCCAGTTGATTAAGTGATATTACATTGTATAGAAAATGCATCCAAGCCTTAATAAAATGATTATGTAAAATTTAAAGTTCTAGGAATTTTATTCCACATGCGTATTTTTAGTGCAGTCTCTCAATAGGTAGCACTAATTTCAAATCTTAATTTTTAATATAAAATGAATTTTAATCCTTTACTCTACTTTGCAAGTAGATGTTCCTTTTTTGTCAAAATTTGTTTTCTAGTAGAAATTTCAATCAAAAGTGAGATTTATGATTTGTATTACGAAGAGCGTTTTCTTTTCCGGTGAATAATTCGACTATACATTGTTTTCAAATGCGATGCTCCCGAAATCAGAATAATTTACACTTATTTAATTCCGTTGAGCCATACTTCGCCTGGTTTTATTGCTACTCATATAATGGTAGATATCTTTATTATCACCCAAAAGTCACAAATTTTCTTACTCAGTTCATCAACATACAAATTTGTAGATTCATTTCCTTAGATTCAAAGAAATAGCTTAATCAAATCAAAGCTGAATCCTTTTCTTCTGAGTTATTTTAGTCAATTTAAGAAAATGAGATCTGTATAGATTTTTATTGAGAGAAAACGTTGATTCCACGTCAATAAAGACGCATTTTTGTAAGATTCTGAGGAAAAATACGACGACATGTGAGGAGTAAATGAAAAGAATGATTTATGGACTTGGCTGTGGGCTGGTCTTCAGAACACGTTTTTCTTTTTGAAGAGCGAGAAAAAAAGACTTCTTTATGTTTTTCAATAGAAATTGTTATAACAATTAAATATTTAATTTATGCTATTTAAAGAAAATAAAATTCAAACAAGCTACATTTTTTAATATTCGATAGTTATTGTTTCAATCAGAATTTAATCTACTAATATGTTAAAGTGAATCATTGTTATGATACTTCCCACAAGGGTACATAATGATAAGGCAAATGTTCCTAGTGTACTTTAATGTATGTTTTTACCTGAATAATGACTAATATTTCCATGTAACTTTTTTCTGTGGTGAATAGAATTTCTGTGGTGAAACCTGAATGCCAAGATAATATTTCTACTGAGAAAATTATCCACTTTTGAACGTCGCAACTAAAGCTTTAAACGTGTAAACTGTACTTCAAAGTTAAGGATTGCTTTGAAGCTTCTTAATAGGATCTTAAATGCCATCGAAGCCATGATTTCCAGGCTAGATTCCATAGAAAAGCGATTATGACAATTCCAGTGTGAATAACGATGAAAATATAATCATTCTCTGAAGTTAAACCAGCGTTCTCTGACCATTTTCAATGGTTTTCGATATTACAATTCACAAGACAGCCAGTAAGTCGCCGCTACCTGGAGAAAGTGACCGGAATTCTCACAATTTGGAGGTCATTTTCATATTTCCTCGTAACCGCTCGTAAAGAATGACAAGTCCGAGCAGGACTTAAGCTGCGACTCATGGAAGGCGCTCGGAGAGGAAGTTTCGTGCAGCTCGTCGGGCTGCTTTTTAAGGAGTGGAGAATATTCTTACGAGCTGTGACTGCCTGCTGACGGGCAGACTTAATTACTACCGCTCCATTCAAAGTAGCCTCACGTATGAACGAAAAATGCACGAAACCAGTGCATAATGAGAGGCTCAGCCTATGAAACAGGTACTCGGAAACGAGCTATCACTGCAGAAAATATTGCTTGCAAAAATAGCAGGTAATGAGCGCTAGGAGGTCAGAACAAAACAACTAATCGAGAAGGAAAAATAATCACTTCTGACCGCTGGAGTCCCCACGTTCATAAGAGTAGAAAATAAAGCTTCACAAGAACGTGGCTAAAAAGAAGCAACGAGTAATGAGAGCGAGGATAGATGACTCAGGAAAAATGTATCGATGGAATAATTGTATAGCTGGCGAGGGCGTCCATAACTCTTCTCAAATAATGGACAGCAGAATCCCTTAATCTTTCCTAACTTTTTCAAGCGCAAACTCACAGAAGGAAAGCCTGAGAATGCAAGATGCGATTTAAGATGAAAATATCTTAACATTGTGTCATACGCCTTGCATGCCACGATGCGGAAAAATTGCTGAGATTGCAGGTATGATAATTAGGCTTACACAAAGACAACTTTAGGTTCTGAGTAATGAACTGCAGCCACAGATAATTCTTTACTCTCTTTTTGCTTTCATTTTTCTCATGAGCTAACTTTCTAGTTTTGGCTAAGATTAGAAAAGATTTGCAGTGACCTTCCTGGGTGAAATCACTCAGGGAAAATTTCATCGTAAATAAACAAACTCGTGAGCCCCGAAAATGAAAAAAATATTAGATGAAAAATATATGATGATTCACTTGAGTGCTAAAAAGAATGACGAAACGTTGACGGCAATCTGAGCTTATCATGTGCTTAACACATGAATGCTTCGTCACGTAAGTCACACTGAGCACTGGCAGTATGATGCACAGGTCACGTAAGTCACACTGAGCACTGGTAGTATGATGCACAGGTCACGTAAGTCACACTGAGCACTGGCAGTATGATGCACAGGTCACGTAAGTCACACTGAGCACTGGTAGTATGATGCACAGGTCACGTAAGTCACACTGAGCACTGGTAGTATGATG